>MJUU01055200.1:241038-297847 GCA_002080025.1 Modiolus philippinarum | reverse complement strand
TTATTTTTCATACCAAATTTCATGATTTTTTTTTTAATTTCGAAACAGAGTTCACATCCAGTTATATGAAAATAAAACTCTTTGCTCTAGAGTTTAGTTCAATTGAATATTCTTTTTAAACTAAGTCTAAAACGGCGATATTTCACAACTTTTACCTGGTGAAGGTGAATATAGACAGTCGAGATCGAATTCTCTCAGGACCCGCTAATTTGATATCCATTCGCACCTAAATTGGTCAAAGGTACAACTATATTTGATAATTAATTTAATCTATAAAAAGAGAGAAATATAAGCGATAAACAGGAAGAACGATTCTGATTGGTTTGATTAAACCCTAAATACCGTTTTCCGTTTCTGATTGGACGAACGTTAAATATCAAATAGCGATTTCCGTTTCTCGTTTCTCATTGGCTAAAACTATGAATAACGTTTTCGCTTTAAACTCGAATTAACGATACCGATCGGAAACTATGGGTTTCCGTCGCAAACCCCTAGTTTCCGTTCAATTTCAATCGAAAATTAGGGCTTTCGTCGAAAACTATGTATATCGATCGGAAACCCATAGTTAACGTGCGATATACCTAGTATTTCTCACGAAAACCCCTAGTTTCCGTTCGAAATACTAGGTATACCGCTTTTTTTGTTACTATCGCGTGCCTGGGCGGATATCATGTGGTCACAGCAAAGAATTTGTACAAATTCTTGTCATAAAAAGAATAGAAAATGAAATTTGCTTTATATATTTATGTTACCTCAAATGAAAAGTGTTTTTTATTACGTAGATATTTATGGAAAATGAAAAATTTGTATGAGAAAATATTAGAAAAAACTCTGAATTTCTGGTATTTTTATCAAGAAAGATTTTTTTTATTCAAAAAGTATTTTTTCTTGAAAATTAAACAAGCGTGACATTGAAAGGGATAAACGTGAGAGCGTAATCTAGGGTTGGAAAGCGTGACTCTCATGCCCAAAGCGTGAGACTTGACAGGTCATGATCACATAAAAAGAGACAATATAACCGATGAGGACGAAACAAACAGAAAAAAATACAAATGCCACAAAAATTAAAAAGAGGAGTGTCATTAGGCACTCCGGAAGGGTTAGCACGGCCTGTTCCACATGTGGCATCCGTCACAATGTAAGTGAAAAGTCCGGTGTAATGGTAAATTCGGTATGTGTGAATTATAAATATTAGAATTATAAATAAACATTTAATGAAAATGGAGTAAATGCACATGAGATAAAGTCTCTAAAACTTTAGACCTATTGAAGGATGTCCATTTCCATTTGTGAGATAGACACATTGTAACGAATCGTCAAATCGTGATGACGACCATGAAACTTTTTCAGTGACAACAGTAACAGTGGTTGAACATAACTCTTGCTAAGTAACTTTTGAGATAGTTATTGTTCACTTGTTAACAGCAATTTAGAGTAACTATTTCAACTGTTGCAGAGCCTATGGTATATAATTGTCATTACGTAATTACTAAACTCATTTTATGTTATGCATAAGTTGTCGAAATGCGCATATGCAGAAACTAAATTAACAGTAATAACTTCAGTATTTTGTCATTTATTACCACTGGGCCGATGCCTTTGCTGGTGGACTGTTAGTCCCCCAAGGGTATTAACCAATCCAGTGGCCAGTACTTCGGAGCTGGCCCGAAAACCGATTTGATTTGGAAACTTGCAATATCTTAAATTTACAAAAAAATTGTTCAAAAATAAGGAGTATCTCCCTCATGCATAGCTCTGCCCTTAGCTAATTTTGACTTTACTAAAGATCCAATTTGTTATTTGTTCTCTATCAGTTTTTATACATATTTTGGTATATAGATTTCAATCTATTTTGATTTTATATGCACCGAAGAGACATAATTTGTCAAATGCGCATATTAAGAAACTAAATTAAAAGTAACTTCGGTATTTTGTTATTTTTCATGCATCTAAGTAATGCATTCACACAATATCTAATTTTTTTGTAAAATTTGTTGAAAACTAAGGAGTATCTCCCTCATGCAAAGCTCTGTTTTTAGTTGATTTTGGCTTTACATTTAGATCATATTGGTTATTTGTTCTCTATCAGTTTTGAAATAACTTTGAGTTTATGGTCTTCCAAATGTTTAGATTTTATCTGCTCTGAAGAGACATAAGTTGTCAAAATGCGCATTGGCAGAAATTAAATTCACAGTAACTTCGGTATTAAGTTATTTGTCTTATTTGTGATTTTTGCCGACAGGTTGTAGCAATGTAATTGTAATTTTCAGCCGTTGTAGATGTTTCCTTTTATCTCTCCTTTTTTCATTCATCATAAAATTTTAATATATATTTCAAGAAGCCATATAAGAATTCGAACGAGTATTAAGGTAGTTGGGGTGTCGTAAACATTTTGCGCATCTAAGCAAAAATGCAATAATTCAATGAGAATGTTGTTTAAATGTTTCTGTATGTCTTTACTATGTTAATTTGAATAAAAAATTGTCAATAGAGGATTATATATTTACGGGATGACTGCTTTGTTAGAATGTTTTCAAAGGGACGTTACTTGCTAAAAACCGACATTCTGGTTTTCGGTCTCATTAGAACAAGGACGGCCAGTAAATATTTTCTCGGACAACTGTTCCGAATTTCACTGTGGTAAGTGTCCAAATATCTTGAAATAATTTATTTAAAGATAATCAAGATATATCCCCACGCCAATGATAGATATCTACGTATTCGAAATTTACTGCCTTATTACAATGGAACCGTAAACCTGACTGTCGGGTCAGTAGGTTATTTCCCTTTATTGAAAACGTTATAAAAATGGAGCCAAAATTAATGAAGGAAAGATAACAGGAAACACTTACAAAAGCCGAACATTACAATCACATGTCACAATAAACCAGAGAACTGCACAAGAAAAACAATAAAATGACAAAAGACGAACATAGATAACGATAGGAACTCGGGATAGCTGGACTTGTTACCGGCACTAGCAACAGCCAGCGGTATTGTTAAACCGGTTTATGGGTACCCCAACTTTCCCTTTCTCTATCCCGTTTCCCTATAGTATAATAAACATACAAATAAAACCCAATACAGGTAGACCACTAACTCTAAGACCACAATCTTGAAAAGGAAAGAATAAGACAAAACGTAATTTAGGAAGATGGGTCAAGGAGTGCTCGCCTCTAAACTGTGCCGTCATGTGTGTATATCTTGATATACATTTTTTTCAATGAACAGTTAGCCTCTATCTCAGACTGTTTTTGAAATACAAGACGAAAGATATAAAATCATAAAACAATTTGACCAATAAAGGGCATGACTCTTATATGGGTATTAAGATTTTCTTAAAATAGGCATGTGGATTTATCTTGGCATGCTGAACAATTTTGTAATTTAATCTTAGCCTTTATCTCAAATTGTTTTTTTAAATATATAAGATTAAATATATAAAATCACGAAAAATTTCACAATTAAAGGGCAATAACTCCCACATGAGTATATGGATTTTCCTCAAAATAAGCACGCGGGTAGATCTTGACATGCTGAACATTTTTGCAATAAAAACTTAGCTTCTATTTAAATCTGTTTTTGAAATATAAGACTAAACATATAAAATGGCGAAAAAACATTCACCAACAAAGAGCAAAAATACTCCCATATAGGTATTTGGATTTTCTTCTTAATTTGCATATGGATAGATCTTGATATGCCGAACAAAGTCAGGATAAGAAATAAACATGAAAATAGTCTATTATTGAATAAAAATGATCAATAAGTATTAAGTTTGTACGAATAATATTACAAATGTGCCATAAATTCAAAACGTTTTATCTAAGGGAGATAATTCTATACTCAAATACCATGGAATAAGTAAAAATTTTCTAAGATTGTTAAAAAGATAAGGTAGTTGATCCCAATTCTTTTTTGAATTTGTCAAAAGCCTTTTTACAAAAAAAAATTATTATCATTTTTGCAAAAAATATGTTTTTTGTTCGGGGGTCCCAAAAAGTTATCTCCCCTTTCTTGACAAACTGACAAATTCTTCAGGTTCAAATTGCAAACAGCTAATTACAAAAGGCATTTCTCATCCTCGATTTTATGGAAATGTTAAAAAATGCCAAAAACTGATAAATAATCCAGAAAAAACTTGGACTTAACTTACATTCTTTACGTAATAGTTGATATTGACGAGATATCCTGAACAAATCCGTTAAATTGGCTTTGGATTCAAGTGACCTGAAGACTTTACATATATACTGGCCCCTCACTGATACTGCCAATGTCTACTGAAATATATGAAGATTCTTTACCAACCCTTCGGGGAGTTTTGAGTTTCATTTTTCTTCCGTAGTGCGACATCGTTTTACCAGCAGACTAGATTCCTTGAGCTAGCCGGCAGTTTAGCGGCGAGCACTCTTTGACCCATCTTTCAAAATTACGTTTTGTCATATGTTTTTCTGTTGCAAGATAGTGGTCATTGAGTTAGTAGTCTACCTGTACTGAGTTTTATTCGCATGTTTATGATACTATAGGGAAACGGGATAGAGAAAGCGGAAGTTTGGGTACCCATAAACCGGTTAAACCTACCGCTTGCTGTTGCTAGTGCCGGTACCAAGTCCGGCTATCCGAAGGTTGTGGCAAGTGATTGTAGTTCCTGGCCATTGTGGGTGTTTGCTGTTTTCTTGTTTTTGTTATTTCATGAAATAATTTTTCAAAAGGTCCGTGACATATCTTTTTTATGTTTTCAAGTTGAATTTCTATATCATATCAATAAATATAAAAAGTTTGGAAAATAATGTGCGTCTGGCCATGTAAAAATATGCCTTGAATGGTGGTATGGGTCTATTTCCTTTATAATTCTATTGTAAATATAGTGCGAAAATGCCAAATTTGACCAATCTTTAGAACTATGTATCTTTTTTGACAAATCGTTTTTTTTTTTTTGGCATGTTATAATAGCATATTGCTTAAGGTTTCATTGTACAAATTTTTAAAAAGTTCCAATGTCAGAAATCAAGACATCCCGACTACCTTAGACTCAAATGATATTCATGAACATGAATTAATTTGATAATAGATATAAGAAATATAGTCTCTAACATTGTTTCCAGTTTATTACGTATATTTCTCACATCGAGATAGTTAAATTTTCACATTTTAAAGTTCGAGGTTTATCCGAGAACTTTAATTGAAAATTTAACTATCGAGATGTGAGAAATTATCGTAATAAACCGGAAAACAATGTTAGAGATTTTTTCTCTAATTCCAACTCAATTTATTTAACGTAAAGCGATCTCCATAGTCTCCAGTCTCAAGTATGCCGCCATTTTGTTGCTATCATCATTGCTATGTGTATCATTGCGCCTTTCATTGAAAGGGGTGTTAAGTGTAATATTTTTATGAAAATGTCATATTATCAATAAATTGAGATATCTTAGTCATAAAAATGCAAAAAAAAAAACAGTTCGCTAGACAATGATGCAGGTATTAGTTTCATCAACATCCGGTTGCACTATTTCTAGAAACTGACACTGATTGACCAATCAGCAAGTGAGATCAATTTCTAAACATGTTGCTTATCAATTTCATCTAACATTATATGGGAAGTATTTATTTTGAACAAGAATTAGAGAAATATAATATTTAAAATTAATAATGCATTGTTTGGTTAAATAAATATGAAGATTAAAGTTAATAATAATAGCTCAATTCCATTTTTTTTCATTGCAATTTCAGATTCAGGCCAATTTGACAAAGAAGACAAAAGAGGTGTGATTTTGCCAGAGGGTAATGACCAAACAGATTTGATTTTGCCACCGAAAGCTGACAAAACAGATATGTCTTCATTACAGAAATGTTACAAAGAAGAGATGTATTTGCTACAGAAAGATGACAAGGATCTTATAACGGAGTTATAAAAACAGTTCTTGAAGACAGAAAACATAATTGGACAATACTTTACATTGAATTACAGTGGTTTGCACTTTTGAGTATATTTCCTAATCTGTTCGAATTTCTAAAAACACCCAGGAAAAGTAAAAAAGTACCAAATCAACTAAGACAGCACTTTGCTCTTGGTTTACGCACTATATACCTTTTTGTTAAGAAAAAACTGTAAGTATCACCCTGAGGGTGTCAGTTTTTAAGTGCCTGTGTTAAAATACGGGTACATAATAAATATCACACGAGGACGCGGTGTGTCTGTATAAGTCCGAGTGTGATAACTATTTTACATCCAAGCTAATATCATTGATATATAATTCTTAAAATTATTACCTCGCTTATAATGTCATGAAATAAATATTTCATAGTATAATAATAATATGTATCCTTATAGTGCCCAACAATGATTTTTAACACGGTAACTCCAACGAGTTCGTGGTCTAGTAGGTAAGGCAGAAGTGTCGTAAACGAAATGACACTGGTTCGAACCCCACTGTGGACTATGTTATTTTTCAACGTTTAAAAATCTTCTAAGTTCAAAGATCTCAACAGTTCTCAAAATTTGGCCTGGACAAAAACAAAATAAAAAGTAAAAATCTTTTGTTCTAATTGGGGTGAGATTGCTGGGGTGATCCGACTCAGATCACCCCTGCTAGAACAAAAGAGCTGGGATGTAATTGTGAGTTATTTTTTGTCATCAAAAAGATTTTTAGTACACAAAACATCAATACATTTAATCAATGGGTGGGAACACTAATGATTTTATTACTATTGAGCTGGGGTAAATATTATTTAATCAATAGCGTTCCAGGTTAATAGTTTTTCGTCAATTAAAAATCTAGTAAAACACTTGTCATATCAGAAATGTTTTGTAACACAAATTCGGCAGTAGAATACCGAAGGAACAAATCACAAGATTACATAAATCAAAGTCCAGAGACAAGGCAAAAGCGAGAACACCAGAATACGGAAGACCAAAGACACCACATGCCCACAAAACACACGAACACTACATTTACGACTCAAAAAACTAAAGCACTAGCAGTGTGAACTCTCAAAAAACACAGTGACATCAGGTGCTCCGGAAGGGTAGGCATGTCTTGCTCTGTATACAGCACCAGTCACACTGTCAGTGAGTCAATCCAGAATAAAGTCAAAACCGGTAATGTCAAATCAAGTTAATAAATAGTTAGTTTCTTTTAAGAGTCCCGCTTGCTTGTATCTAGGCACTTCGTTTACAAAAAAAGTTCTTATCTCAAAAATCCGATATTGGCATCTTCATAAGTGTTATGTAGTCAAGATTTTGATGATATAACTTGCTATTGCTTGGAAAACATAAAATTTGTAACTCTACCAAGTATTTTGCCCGATTGGTGATATACTAGTAGATGAAGAAAAATATTTTTCCACATTTTTGCTTCTCTTGTTGCCTTACTATACAGTAAATATATATAATTCTATTTATTATTATTTTATTTTAATGAAAAAGGTATCGTTTCTTTTTTGGCTAGTATATATATAATTTTATTTATTATTATTTTATTTTAATGATCCATTTCAGATTTATTTTTTTAGTTTATCCAATAATGTATCACTAGTTATATGATAAACCAAAAAGAAAATTGTATTTTGTATTCAAAAGAACATAAAGTATATAATTTATCTTTTTTTGTATTTTTAAATGTTTATGTTGTCTTTTGTGATTAAAAACTACATAAAATGAATACAATTTTAATTTTTTATTTTGAAATTGTTAAACAGTTAAAGTGACGAACAAATAAAGGGCATATGGTTAACCACAGAGAAACCCCAAGAAATACAGGATAAGGTAAATGGTGAATAAAAGGATATGAAACATGAAACAAAGTCTCTACAAATACATGGTAAAAACAAGCAAAGAAACAACGCTTTTATTGTTGTTCTTCATCTTGAAGTCACCATGAGGCCTTCAACAATGAGCTTTGCTCATACCTCATAGTAAGTTCAAAACGGCCCCTAACACCGGTTTAAGCGGAATTCTTTGCTAATTGTCGAGCAACGCTACATCCATGTCTTCATTGGTCATGGGTGCGGGATTGTCAACAAACATAAATTAAACTGGCAAAGTAGTAGTATATGAGCACCGTTCAAGTCGTATTTGTCGAGGTGCCTGTCGAGGTGCTATTGTAGTAATACTATATCTCATCTCGTATTTGTCGAGGTGCTGTCGAGGTGCAGTCGAGGTGCTATGAGTGTTGACCTTTGGCCTTGCCATATGTGTCTCGCCTTTAGCTTTGGTCTCCCCTAACCCTAACATTAAACCTACCTTTTAGTTGTAGTGTTGTTGGACCATTAGTAATGTTGTTTTTTTATTCAAATTTACAGCGACTTACTCGAAATCCTATTTGTTCTGTAGTGTCTCCCTTTTCCTTCCTGAAAAGAAGAGCGTTTCTTTCAAAGTGATAGCATGTCATTTAATAGGATCACAAATTCTAAGTTTTTGGAGGTCACTCTGCGTTTTCAAGGCTTGTGACTGGCTATCCAATAGGATAGACCGCATTACCCTCCCTCCGTCCCATTTGTTTTTGTTGACGTAGAATGTTACATTAATAAGCAAATGTATAGTCCATTTCGTGTTCGGTCTCTGTTGTCGTATGTATTCCAAAAGATCTTGTCGGCTTCTTCATCGATGAGCTCATGTACATCATTTGTATCCTTAATAAGCATCGGCGCATCAAAGTATCTGCTGTTATTCTGGCTGGAGTGGAAATATCGTAGTTCATCTGTCTCTATATTTCGAAGTATAAATCCAAAGGACATGTTCATCTTGTAGGCTGAAGTCTGTTGCTCAAAGATCTGCCATATTTTATCTGGAATATTGGGCAGAGAGCTGTCATCCAAAATGAAGTTGAATCGATCCTGTATGAGGTTTCCAGTATGTTGTTCGGTTCGAATACTGGACCAGTTTTCTAGGTACAACTGTCGGGTTTCACGATCTTCTGGCAAGACTTCTGGTTTGGTTTGCTTCTGGTTGCTTGATGTGTTATCATTCTGGTTGTTTAATGCTCCGGTCGCATTTTTGTTGGTTGGAATCTCCTTGCTGTATTCTGGTTTATTTGTAGTAGGTTCATCACCATTTCCAGATTGCGATGTGTTAGATCTGTTCATTATCATCATAAGCTTTGTAGGTTTTGCTCCTGGTCTTTCATGTATAGCACGGTGACGTTTCAGGCTGGATTGGTCGTTGAAAAACTGGCCACAGACGTCACAATTTAATGTGTAATCATGTGAAGCTTCATGTCTGTTTTTATTGTCAACTCGACAAAAGTTTTTCCCGCACATGGCACAGCTGTATTCTTGCTTTTCTTCTGAGTGGCTTCTTGCGTGTCGTTGTAAACTCCGTTTTTCCGTAAACTTCTTAGGACATTTATCACAAGCGAACATTGTTGACTTCTCCGAAGGTATTATCTGTAGAGTGTTCGGTGGAGGAACTGACACACTGACTGTCGAGTGCGAGTTAATATAGTTAAATTTAATTGTATCGATGGCTGTGATTGGTCGGTCAATTTTCCTGCAATTTGATTGGCTGGTTTTATCAAGAAGTTGTATCTGATTGGTTGAATTCCCTACAATTTGATTGGTACGTTCATTGAAAGTCGGTTTAAAGCTGCAATGTGATATTTAATGAAGTGTCTTCGGTTTTATCAAACCACAACGGGGAAACCATTTCGCGTGTTCCTCCATAGGATCGTCGTTTTCTTCCCAATCATGCAGAATTCCGCCACAATAAAAACATTGTACTTTATCACCTTGGTTTAAATAAAAGAGTCCAACTTTTGCAAGGTCTGCTGGTCGTTGTTTCAATTGTACGGGCCATACGGTGTAAGATTCTCGCCAGACTGATTCATTGGCATACTCTATTTATTTTGGGCAAGTAATGCCCGGTTTTTGTGCAGGGGTTCTCGGTATTTTTATTAACCCGTGTTTTTGTAAACATTCTTGAATGAAGGGACAATCGGGAAAATGTTTATGGTGTTCTATATGTACCGCATCGCCTGATCTCCAACCACCCAAATGCACCACCACACTGCGTGTATTGACATTTGTCATCTATACCGATATAGTAGAAATAATCAAGGACGAGATCTGAGGATTGCACCACATTTGACGAACACGTTTTAAACGTATTTAAGCGTAAATCAAAATTTTCTCTCAAAGGTTTCAATCGCTCAAGCGGGCTTTCGGGAATGCAGTCCATCTGTATGCAATGTAGACGGTCACGTACGCTTCTTAAATGACTGATGCGAGACTTTATTTGCTTTCTAAGTCAAGTTCTAAGGACAACTGGTCAGCAGAATGGCAGAGCCGGATGATCGCGTGTTTATATAGTTGAATTTGTTTGTATCGATGGCTGTGATTGGTCAGTTCATTTTGTAAGATGTTTTTTGATTGGTCGATTTTGGCTGGTTTTATCACAAATACAGCATCTAATTGGTTTAATTTTTTGCATTTTGATTGACCCGATTTACTTGTGCAGTAGTCCATGACTTATACTTTCAGACCTGTCTTCCAGCGTCCTGAACGTAGAGCACTGCAAACGTAGTGCAGCTGTGTTAGAGTAGTGGGACGCTGGGAGCTGGTCTGAAAGTAATATCTTATACTATAACACTAGCTTTTCCCACCACAAGATACAAGGCACTTGTCACCACCACCACATAACGCTGAATTCCCGAGATGAGCACGCGAGAAGCACGAGCAGCGAAATGAGCACACGAGCAGTGAAAACGAGCAGCGTGAGCATGCCTTTAAACAGCGAATTTATAGCTTTTCCCACCACAAGATACAAGGCACTTGTCACCACCACCACAAAACGCTGAATTCCTGAGATGAGCACGCGAGCAGCGGAAT
Organism: Modiolus philippinarum; assembly: GCA_002080025.1. Taxonomy (NCBI): domain Eukaryota; kingdom Metazoa; phylum Mollusca; class Bivalvia; order Mytilida; family Modiolidae; genus Modiolus; species Modiolus philippinarum. The sequence continues at coordinate 287,023 of MJUU01055200.1, read as the reverse complement.
GAGCACGCGAGCAGTGAAAACGAGCTGCGTGAACATACCCTTAAACAGCTAATTTGTCGCTCTCCCCACCGCACAGCGGCTGCAGCAGCAGCAGCAGCAATATTCCCGAGATGAGCAGCACGAGCAGCGAAATGAGCACGCGAGCAGTGAAAACGAGCAGCGGAATGAGCAAGGCACTTACATCGAGTCGTTGCTGTCGTCGATTGGTGGTGGTTCGAAAATGTCCAATACGTCATCTAAAAGATATTTTCTTTTCTTCACTGCATATTGCCAAGATTCCCTGGTGTCGTAGTCTTCTTCATCTCTTAAACGTTTGGCTGTATCTCTGATCTTTTGTGAATTGGATCTTTGTTGAAATCCTGCACCCAGAACACCGTTTCCAGGTATTGATTTCTCATATGGTCTCTAAAAAGTTTATTCATGTCTTCATATGCGGCTAAACGAGCGTTTTCGGAGTCGTGTCCTTCTTCCATCAACTCTTCTACTTTCTTGTTGTATTCTGGTTCGAGTTTGTCAAATGGTTGATTCACTATCAGCTTCCATGGAGACTCTTGGTCATCTTCATCGTCAGTGCTTTCGTCCGCGGACTCTTCTGACGTATTAGAGTCGCTACTTTCCTCGTTGCTATATACAGATTCGTCAGAGTTATTGCTTTCTTCATCTTATCTATCCAAAAGAGCTAGAAATTAAGGATACTACAGATACTTCCACATCAGCCTCGTTCCTTGACCTTCATCTTGAAATTGACAAAAGAGGTACACTACAAACTAGGCTATATGACAAACGTGATGACTTCACTTTTCCAATAGTCAACTTTCCCTTTCTTTGTAGCAACATTCCAAAAGCACCAGCATACGGAGTTTACATCTCCCAACTCATTCGCTACTCAAGGGCCTGTGGTCGATACAGTGACTACCTTGATAGAGCTCGGTTGCTTACAAATAGGCTACTTAAGCAAGGGTATGTTGCCCATAACTTGAGGTCATCACTACAGAAGTTTTACGGTCGACATCACGATCTTGTGGACCGCTATGAGATATCTGTTTCCCAGATGACAACAGATCTTTCTCTTTGCCAGTAAAGTTTGTTTTTCCTCTACCGGATTTGACTTTACTACCGGAGTTGACATGTTCAACACGGCGGGTGTCTTATAAGAAGCAGGAGATGCTTACTCTACCGGTGCACCTGATCTCACCCATGGTTTTTATTGGGTCCGTGTTGTTCATTTTTGTATATGTGCGTGTCTTCATTTTCTTTTCTGTGTCATGCCCATGTTATGTCTTCGTTTTTTTGTTTTTCCGACGTTGCCATTGTCCTTGGATTGTTCTTTTTAGACTGACGGTTCGGTTCTCACTTACCTTTCTGATACGTTGGACTCTGTATCCGATTCAGTTGGGGAAGTATCTTCCATGTCGTGTTTCTGATTCTTAAGGCGAACAAGATTGAAGTGACGATTGGTCGCGTATTCACAAAGGTCGCAGTGATACATTAAAGACGTCTTCCTCTCTCTGGATTCGAAGTACGAATGACGATATTTTACAGAACAAAGCTTTAAATACGGTCAGATTGGGAATGTCGCTGCTCGCGTGCTCGTTTCACTGCTCGTGTGCTCATTTCGCTGCTCGTGTGCTCATTTCGCTGCTCGTGCTGCTCGCGTGCTCATCTCGGTAATATTGCTGCTGCTGCTGGGTGGTGTGGGATATTGCTGTTGCTACTGCTACAGTCGTTATGCGGTGGGAAAAGCGACAAATTCGCTGTTTAAGGCTATGTCAACGTGTTCATTTCGCTGCTCGTTTTCACTGCTCGTGTGCTCATTTCGCTGCTCGTGCTGCTCGCGTGCTCACCTCGGGAATATTGCTGCTGCTGCTGCTGCAGCAGCCGCTGTGCAGTGGGAAGAGCGATAAATTCGATGTTTAAGTGTATGTTCACTTGCTCATTCCGCTGCTCCTTTTCACTGCTCGCGTGCTCATTTCGCTGCTCGTGCTGCTCATCTCGGGAATATTGCTGCTGCTGCTGCAGCCGCTTCGCGGTGGGGAGAGCGACAAATTCGCTGTTTAAGGGTATGTTCACGCTGCTCGCGTGCTCATTTAGCTGCTCGCGCTGCTCGCGTGCTCATTTCAGGAATTCAGCGTTTTGTGGTGGTGGTGACAAGTGCCTTGTATCTTGTGGTTGGAAAAGCTATAAATTCGCTGTTTAAAGGCATGCTCACGCTGCTCGTTTTCACTGCTCGTGTGCTCATTTCGCTGCTCGTGCTTCTCGCGTGCTCATCTCGGGAATTCAGCGTTGTGTGGTGGTGGTGACAAGTGCCTTGTATCTTGTGGTGGGAAAAGCTAGTGTTATAGTATAAGATATTACTTTCAGACCAGCTCCCAGCGTCCCACTACTATAACACAGTTACACTACGTTTGCAGTGCTCTACGTTCAGGACGCTGGAAGACAGGTCTGAAAGTATAAGTCATGGACTACTGCACAAGTAAATCGGGTCAACCAAAATGCAAAAAATTAAACCAATTAGATGCTGTATTTGTGATAAAACCAGCCAAAATCGACCAATCAAAAACATCTTACAAAATGAACTGACCAATCACAGCCATCGATACAAACAAATTCAACTATATAAACAAGCGATCATCCGGCTCTGCCATTCTGCTGACCAGTTGTCCTTAGAACTTGACTTAGAAAGCAAATAAAGTCTCGCATCAGTCATTTAAGAAGCGTACGTGACCGTCTACATTGCATACAGATGGACTGCATTCCCGAAAGCCCGCTTGAGCGATTGAAACCTTTGAGAGAAAATTTTGATTTACGCTTAAATACGTTTAAAACGTGGTCGTCAAATGTGGTGCCATCCTCAGATCTCGTCCTTGATTATTTCTACTATATCGGTATAGATGACAAATGTCAATACACGCAGTGTGGTGGTGCATTTGGGTGGTTGGAGATCAGGCGATGTGGTACATATAGAACACCATAAACATTTTCCCGATTGTCCCTTCATTCAAGAATGTTTACAAAAACACGGGTTAATAAAAATACCTAGAACCCCTGCACAAAAACCGGGCATTACTTGCCCAAAATACATAGAGTATGCCAATGAATCAGTCTGGCTAGAATCTTACACCGTATGGCCCGTACAATTGAAACAACGACCAACAGACCTTGCAAAAGTTGGACTCTTTTATTTAAACCAAGGTGATAAAGTACAATGTTTTTATTGTGGCGGAATTCTGCATGATTGGGAAGAAAACGACGATCCTATGGAGGAACACGCGAAATGGTTTCCCCGTTGTGATTTGATAAACCACGTGTTCCACTATTCAAAACCGAAGACACTTCATTAAATATCACATTTGCAGCTTTAAACCGACTTTCCAATGAACGTACCAATCAAATTGTAGGGAATTCAACCAATCAGATACCAACTTCTTGATAAAACCAGCCAATCAAATTGCAGGAAAATTGACCAATCAGAGAGCCCGTAACAAATTTATCCGACCAATCACAGCCATCGATACAAATAAATTTAACTATATTAACTCGCACTCGACAGTCAGTGTGTCAGTTCCTCCACCGAAATCTCTACAGATAATACCTTCGAAGAAGTCAACAATGTTCGCTTGTGATAAATGTCCTAAGAAGTTTACGGAAAAACGGAGTTTACAACGACACGCAAGAAGCCACTCAGAAGAAAAGCAAGAATACAGCTGTGCCATGTGCGGGAAAAATTTTTGTCGAGTTGACAATAAAAACAGACATGAAGCTTCACATGATTACACATTAAATTGTGACGTCTGTGGCCAGTTTTTCAACGACCAATCCAGCCTGAAACGTCACCGTGCTATACATGAAAGACCAGGAGCAAAACCTACAAAGCTTATTATGATAATGAGCAGATCTAACACATCGCAATCTGGAAATGGTGATGAACCTACTACAAATAAACCAGAATACAGCAAGGAGATTCCAACCAACCAAAATGCGACCGGAGCATTAAACAACCAGAATGATAACACATCAAGCAACCAGAAGCAAACCAAACCAGAAGTCTTGCCAGAAGATCGTGAAACCCGACAGTTGTACCTAGAAAACTGGTCCAGTATTCGAACCGAACAACATACTGGAAACCTCATACAGGATCGATTCAACTTCATTTTGGATGACAGCTCTCTGCCCAATATTCCAGATAAAATATGGCAGATCTTTGAGCAACAGACTTCAGCCTACAAGATGAACATGTCCTTTGGATTGATACTTCGAAATATAGAGACAGATGAACTACGATATTTCCACTCCAGCCAGAATAACAGCAGATACTTTGATGCGCCGATGCTTATTAAGGATACAAATGATGTACATGAGCTCATCGATGAAGTAGACCGACAAGATCTTTTGGTATACATAAGACAACAGAGACCGAACACGAAATGGACCATACATCTGCTTACTAATGTAACATTCTACGTCAACAAAATTAGAGCACTACCTATAGCTTAAAAACAAATGGGACGGAGGAAGGGTAATGCGGTCTATCCTATTGGATAGCCAGTCACAAGCCTGGAAAACGCAGAGTGACCTCCAAGAACTTAGAATTTGTGATCCTATTTAATGACTTGCTATCACTTTGAAAGAAACGCTCTTCTTTTCACAAAGGAAAAGGGAGACACTACAGAACAAATAGGATTTCGAGTAAGTCGCTGTAAATTTGAATAAAAAAACAACATTACTAATGGTCCAACAACACTACAACTAAAAGGTAAGTTTATTGTTAGGGTTAGGGGAGACCAAAGCTAAAGGCGAGACACATATGGCAAGGCCAAAGGTCAACACTCATAGCACCTCGACTGCACCTCGACAGCACCTCGACAAATACGAGATGAGATATAGTATTACTACAATAGCACCTCGACAGGCACCTCGACAAATACGACTTGAACGGTGCTCATATACTACTCAAAGTGCTCTTACAATCGCTGTCATCCTTTGCCCGACAAAAGCGTTAGTGTCTTAAGCTAGTGGACGATTACAACAAATACACAAACACAGGGCACTCATCAAGTCGAATGTAAGAAAACTTTGCGTTATAAAATAGTGAGATTTGGGCACTTAAAACAGGTGGTCTGGGTTACATTTCGAAATTACAAAAATAAATGCCAAAACAGATATAAAAAAAAGCTGCGCGTTATGATGCGACCGCAACATGTCTACCACTAAAATTTGAGCACGTGTAATATCAAAGGAGTTTACACGGCCTTTTAAGTCATGCTTACAAAATTATGCAGTTTATTCGACATAGCAAAGTTATGGTTTTCAACTATTTTATACCATTTGTAACACAACTTGAAAGAACAGGATGAATAGGTGTCTTAATCGCTCTTTTAGAAGTACAAAGCGATAAGTCATTTCAGGAAAAATGGTAAAAATCAAGATTCAAAGTTGTGAAATTTAATATTTTATTTATTTAACTCCGAATATTTTAGTAAAGAGATCTTGAACTTTCAAATATTTCAGGGTATCACTGTTTTAAAAGGTGAAAATGCCATGACTTGACATGTGAAATCGGGCAAATTCTTATCAGCATGTCTGTTATACCTGTTTCATATTACCGTAACTTAAGCTTACTCATGCCGTCTAACCCCATCTCCACCCCCCTTAAAATGAATGTGGACACAGCAGACTAGGCTCCTTGAGCTAGCCGGCAGTTTAGCGGCGAGCACTCCTTGAGCAATCTTTCTTAATTACGTTGTCTTTTTCTTTCCAAGATTGTGGTCTTGGAGTTAGTGGTCTACCTGTATTGGGTTTTATTTGTATGTTTATTATACTATAGGGAAACGGGAGAGAGAAAGTGGAGGTTTGGGTACCCATAAACTGGTTTAATTCTACTGCTGGCTGTTGCTAGTGCCGGTACCAAGTGCGGCTATCCCGAGTTCCTATCGTCGTTTTTCATTTTATTGTTTTTCTTGTGCAGTTTCCTGGTTGATTGTGACACGTGATTGTAATAGTGTTTCCTGTTATCTTTCCTCCATTAACAGTAAAGAACTTCTTCACAGTAATAAGATGGACGCAGTAATAAGAAGATTGACAAATTAATTAGCATAACACCAATAAGAAAAAAAAGTAAAAATTAGCAATTCTGGTCCCTTATAGCCCGGAAACTGTAAAGAGTTATCCAAACTCTGTTGACTCCCAACTGAATCAAGAGTAATCCAAAGAAAAAATCCCATCGAAATACAATGGAAAATTAAAATTTTAGGTTATTTTTACAATTGTAATGTTGGCCCGTTTTATTCATTTGAGCTCAAAAACTGTAAGAGGTATGTCAAATCAGTCACATACTACTTAATCCAAGATTAAAATGAAAAACTTAGATTTTACGTTATTTGAAAAGCTGTAATTTTGGCCCGTTTGACCTTATATAGTTAGGAAACAGTAAAAATACACCAAATCCGTTGGCATACGAGGAAAGCACGAGGAATGATCCGAGGAAAAACAATCAGTGGAAATACAAAGATTTTACGTAATAATTGAATGAACGTGCTTCGCAAGAAAATGGGTTGTCAATATGCCAGAGCGAAGGCGCTTTAACCACCCCTTTTCATACGAAGCACTTTAATTTAATTAGTTACTCTGAAGCATACTTTTATTAACTTAAATACTCGTCGAAAGAATGAAAGATGCAAATTTATATGCGATGAAATACATACTGACATCCAGGAATTAAAATAGAATCGACTACACATGTTTATTAATTAGTTTTATTAAGATTAGTAAATAAATGTATGTTGTTCTACATACGGAAAAGTTTTTATAATTATATTATGTCAGATATTTGTTTACTTTTAATTTATAAATACCGATCAGATTGTATTTTAAAATCACCCGAGTTATCTTGAACACCTGTTTTTCATATTCTCCTGGTAGTTGTGATGTTTTATCCATGTCCATTGATCATCTTGATATTAAAGAAAGGTAGAGTAGGGTCGATCCTTGAAACGGGGATTTTTTTTAACATGAAATTTGTCTAAAGTTCATCTAATATTTAGTTGAAACATAACAGAAGGTCAAAGTTTAGTATACGACATATGAATGAATATGCATAAAAATTAATGAGGTAGAAGGAATTAATTCTAGGTAAATAATTCGGGGCTAGTAAGTAATTTGAGGTAATTATCAGTTAAAGTGCATCGAAATCGAGAGGAGAATAAAGAATTGAATAGTCCAAGGTATTTACAAAAACTAACAGAAGAAATGCTAATAACAGGTCTTTAAATATTTTGAAAAAATCCGATTTCTATCCTTTTATCCCTTTTTACCCGATAACGCTATGCAAAATCTGTTGACATACCACTGAAACTTGCATAATTAGGAATCCAAAGAAAGAAATTGAAACCAGATGCAAAATACAAATTTTACGTAATTTTCACTATGCACACTGAGCGTAACCCCATCGAACTCAGATAAAATAAATATTCTACAGCCAAATATATGAAAACACCAAAGTCGGCCCATTTTGGTCCCCTTTTTAAAAAAATTCCAGGGCCACCAAAACCAATCCGAGCCTTTTTTTCTGGACCTGGACACAAGTCACATTGTGTTGAAAGTTTATCAACTGGAGCTGGAAGTTATTTATCTTAAATACCTTTTATGAACATTTCTTTTGTAATTCAAGACACTTAAATTCTTGTAAATGCCTTAGGTCTCAATAACTGGTTATAACGTTGCCATTCACTACAAGGTAAAAACAGGCAATTTCCAAGTTTTGCTCTCAACATATACGGTTAACACGAGTCTCATGTCATATATCATTTCGAAGCATTTTATCTAAGGAATTCAAGCCTGTTGTAAAAATATGGGGATCACCATTTAGTTTTCTCACAAAATTGCAACGAATAAAAATATGAAATATTTACATTTTTGATGACATGTGCTGCCCCACCATGGCTAATGCCCTTTCACTCAGGTGTAAACACAATATTCATACACTTTCCTCAAATATGACACTTGTTCCCATAATTGTATGCTATGAGTTTTCAATTAAGCCCTTTTATGGTGTTCTCACCATTAAAATATGCTATTTATGACTTGAAACACCATATTTTCAAACTGACCCGGAAGTGGTTAGTGATACCTTTGACTATTCCATCTTTCCTTTTGTCCCCTCTGATTCTCTCGATTTCGATTCACTTTATCGGTAATTTACCTCAATTTATTTACTTTCTCCTCATTATTTACCTCGGATTATCAATTTACATCATAAATGTTTTATGCATATTTATATGACGTTTGCTCAACTTTGACCTTCTGTTAGGTTTCACCTGAATATTATCTAAGTTCGAAATAATTTTCATGTAGAAAAAATTCCCGCTCTGAGGATCGAACCTATGACACCGTAGTCAAACGACGCACAAATCCATTCGACTGCGACAACAGAAGGATCACACAGGAAGTTTCTATAATACAAATTCATCTGTGTTTGTAAAATAAAATTGAACATATATCTGATATGAAATAATTATAAAAGAAACCTTTTCCGTATGTAGAATATAAAATGATATATTTACCGGATATGTATATAGCCTTAATGAATAAACATAAGTGGAAGATTCTTTTTAATTGCGGGACGGCCGCACTTGAAGACATAGATATTTTGTACTGTTTCATTTTATTCGACGGTCTTTAATACAATAAAGTATGTTTAAGAGTAATTAATTGAAGTGCTTCGTAAGAAAATGGTGCGTAAAATGCCTTCGCGCTGCGTGCTCAGGCATCTTGACTACCCCTTTTCTCACGAAGAACTTCAGTTAAATTTAATTATTCTGAAACATACTTTAACAAAACCAAAAGTTTCTTCAAACGACGACGACGAAGGCATCATTTCATTATACCATCCCGATTGTTTGCGGTCGTATCAAAACTCGAAATGTTGAATATGAATGCCATATGCCATATGCCAGAGATGTGGAAATACATGTAATACGGCTCAAAAGCAAAAGTGGATATCATCACACTTTTCGTAAAGTTTTGATTTTAAAAATCCAGAGTTGTAAGTCCCGGTATGTCGATGATGATGTGTATAAGTGGTCTCTCTGTTTCCGAGTTCATTTGGGTATATAAGATGAAAGTAAACCTTAAATTGTGGGTTATTCAATGAAAGAACACCATCTATGTAACGGAAACTGAAATGAAAGGTTTCGGAGACAGAGATATTGTCTTTTCCTGAACTAGAGCTGAATGACAAAGGCTTTATACACATAATATAATTAATCGGGTGAAAGAGTGGCGCACAAGTAGTCGCCCTAGGTGTTTGAACACTTGTACCACTATTGCAGAAGTTAAGTTGAATTAGTTAGATATTTTTCCAAATCATTAGAGATTATAATAATCAGTCATGGTCTCAAATGTGAGACAGGACAATTCCATCCGAGGGTTCACATTTTCCAGTCAGAAACGAGACTTGCCGAAACGAGACTCGAGCGTGGAATTGTCCAGTCTCACATTTTTTACCATGACTGATTATTTTTCTCACATTTCTCTGCCAAAAAATTAGAAAAAATAAACATGGCCGCCGATACACGAAAATCTATTCTCCGAAACTCTGAGTTAGAATCTTAAGCGTAGTTATTCATGGGTTTCTAAAATGAAGCGGTGTAAAAATTCGACGTTGCCGCACCATTCCGGGGAAGTTGTAGTTTTTCTGACGTTTCAATTTTGTGACGTGACGTTGTTTGCATTGTTCCGTCAAGGGTGGTCATGTGATGTGAGATGCATGAATCTCACATGGGTATCTCACACTGGATTCTTGTGTCACACACGTACAGAAATGTGAGAATTTAGATTCCACATCCGATTCATCCCGCTAGTTGAGTATCGTCATCACAAAACATATCTTTAGGCAATCTAAAGCGTCATATTTCACATGGCAGAAATACTACCTCGAACAGGGTGTCTGATACATAAGGCCTTTGAAGTAGACCAGATAACTTACATTTAAGTTACTTGTATTGCTGTAACGGTTTCCTTTCAAAACTATAGGAGGTAGAAGTAAGGCTTGAAATTAAAACAAATCGTCTCCTAAACCTACATTATACCGTGATTTTCAAGCTTAAATGACAAATCCTAATGGAGTTTTTTCTCGATTTTTTGTTAATTCTGGTGAATCTCAATACTGTAACTATACATCAAAAAATGAATACCACATCAAAAGGGTAGAAAAGAGAAATCGAAAATCATAAATCCCAAATCGTGGTCATGCACATGCAACACAAATTAAGACAAAATGAATTTGTTGAAGGCCTCATGGTGACTTCAAGATGAAGAACAACATTAAAAGCGTTGTTCCATTGCTTATTATTACCATGTATTTGTAGAGACTTTGTCTCATTTGCATTTACTCCATATCCCTTCATTGTTTACATAACACAGGCAAAACAAACAAAGAGAATAACAACGCCACATAGCTAAAGCATCTCAATAAAACTCATCAATGCTCCAGAAGGGACATGATCCGCTTCACGCATGGTATCCGTCACACAGCCAGGTAATATATGGTGTTGAAATATCTGTTTTGTAACTGATTGGTAAATGCAATTTTCTTAACCTTAGACAAAACCAATTACAAATCAATGGAAAATAATATAACCTGCAGAGTACTAAGTTGAAAGTGTGAAATGCAGCTATTGAAACGTAATCTATTAGATAAGAATGTAGACACTTACAATAACACACCTCTACCATAGACATTACTGACAACGATAGAACTAAACTGTAACATTGTGATATACAAATCAACACAGAAAAACAAAAGCACTGACAGTTTGAACTCTATAAAAACCGAAAATATCATTGGCTATTAAGGAAAGTAAGCATGATTTGCTCCACATGTGATTTCCGTCCCAGTGCCAATTAAAATCCCTGGTTTTACGTCAACGGTCTGGTCGGTTATTAAAAAAACAATGAAAGGATATGGAGTAAATGTACAGGAGGCAAAGTCTCTACAATTATTTGGTGGAACCATAGGAACAACGCTTTTAGTGGTGTTTTTCATGTTTGTGCTTACATTTGATGTTACTTATTATTCGGATTTCGTTTGGTTTTATGCATTGTAACATTTATTTGAAATTATGGATTTCCTTTGTTTGGGTTTCAGTGCTGCTGATGAGGAATAAATTTCCGAAATGGCCATACAGCTTATTAGAATTATTGCAGTTGGAGTTAACATTTGTGTTATGGTCTCATGTTCATTTACTGACTATCCTTTCGTAAAATAACAAAAGGTGAGCTTTGCTAATACCTCATTGTAAGTTCAATACGCTGCCTAGCACCGGTTTGAGCGGATTTCATCCTTACATGTCAAATAACACTACATCCATGATTCTATTTACTAACTCTGGATTTACTCAAAAATGTCTATTCTCATTGGCGAAATAGTCTGTAAAACAAAGTGACGACAGAAAAACTTCGGCTGAGACAGAATTCGTCGTGTGAATATTATACTGTTGTATATCCACTTTTGTCACTTTCGAGAAAAATGGACCTAAAGTTAAAATCGCTTGATCTTGGACATGTTGTTCTATATGAACACTTTGTTGATATTGTATCATTAGATTGTATATAAATTAGGTAATTCAATGCCTAAAGTGTGTTCTTTCTCTGTATAATTTACAAAAACGGATGATTTCCAGTTTGGAGATGTAACATTTAAAAAAAATAGTATATGTAATTAAATATTATCGTTGGAGCAGTGGACAATAGTTTACATGTTTTTGGAAATACGGTGGTTCTTTGTGCACCCTTTCTTGTTCTGTTCAATAAGTTTACACTGGTAAACTCTTCCGTGGTAAACGACTCCTTAAATAGCACACGAAAATGCATCTCTTTGTCTAACTTTATGTGTTTAATCTTGGTAAATGGGACGGATGTAAAATTAAATGTCTTACTAGCAAGTTGAAACTTTAAGAAATTATCTTTCCTCAACTGGATAATTTTGATATATTTTGGTCTGACCTTTGCCAATATTCTTAGCAAACTAACAGGGCTAAATAGTTCAATGAGGTTGAGGGCTTTATCGATGTGGCTATGCACGTTATCAACCTCTTGAATGAGTGAATGGCCAGCCTCTGAAAACTTTTGTTCAATACATTTAGCAATGAGGTATGCATTATATGTTTTAATGCAGTTACCATTATTGAGTTCCTGTTTTGAGGGATACATGAGTCTGACCATAAAATTAGTCTATCTAGAGTGGGGAAATCAAATATGATCCTCTTCAAAATGGTTATGAGAGCACTTGACACCTCATTTGAACCTCGCCCAGCTACACCCTCAGACCAAAGAGCATTATATGCGCATTTATTTATGGATAAATGGGCTGTAAGGTTGTACGCATTAAATTTTCTTTTATAGAAAAAGTTTGAGATATTTGCTCTCGGACATGTTATGACATTCTCCATATCAAAACATAAAACTGCCACCTTTTCTGTTCTATCTTTATCCCTTTCTTGCTTTGATGAATTTTTTCCATTTATGTGAAGGTCAAATTTTTGCTGTAAAGTAGTATCAATTGTTTCATTACTCTTACTTTTATTTTTCAATTCTTCGCAACAATCGCATCTATCCTTTTTTGGGACATGGAACCCTAAGTTAAACTCTGAATTAAAAATATTTCTATATGTATGAAATTTAGCTTTTTCAACTCTTTTGGTTTTACACTTTAATTCGTATAGTTCATACATTTTAGAAATGGTAAGATTAGGATCTAAATATTCTCTTTTTACGGTAGATCTACAGTAATGTAATGTGATGGGATTCTAGGAAATGAATTTATATGATTTCTGATAAATTGTTTTGACTTTTCAAACACACTCTTTTTCGTATGTTTACCTCTTTTATCTTTAAAATCATCTTTAGGTTGTTTTTGACCGAAAAACCACTGTAGGCGTCTGCCACTGATGTCAAGTGTACTAAGAAAAAAATTTTTGCACACCCTAACTTGTGTTGTAGGCAGAAAAAAATAATATTCATACGAAAATGTTCTCCTAGAGTTTTGAGAATTTGTTCTTGTTCTGTCTTTACTTTTTTTCAAAACATGCCTTGCGTAGAAATGGTTTTTCTCTGAATCATTGCATGACCAAAAAAGATCAAATTGGCTTTTTCTCTCTGCTAATGAAACTTTTGATGTACATTTAAATTTACAATCTTTTGTTCTTTTAACATCACGTTTCGGGACCGAATTACCTTTAATATCTATATATTCCTTGCCGGACTGACGACGCCTTTTCCGTGTGTTAAGCTTCCAATTTTCAATTTGTCGCTTTCTTTTCCTGCTTCTGGAATTTAAATTTTCACTCTCCGGATTTGTACTAACACCCTGACTTGTATCAAAACTCGTACTGGCTTTATTATTCTGACTAATACACACACTTTGACTGTTAGTATTATCTTTTACTTGACCTGTATCTCTACTTTTACGACCTACTTTTTCATGACATTCAACCTGTCTCTCTTCTTTACAATGACTTTCGATCTGACTTTCCTCTGTACTATGACTTTCAATCAGACTCTCTTCTTTACCGTGACTTTCAACCTGACTCACTCCTTTACCATGACTTTCAATCGGATTCTCTTCTTTACCGTGACTTTCAACCTGACTCACTCCTTTACCATAACTTCCAATCAGACTCTCTTCTTTACCGTGACTTTCAATCAGAGTCTCTTCTTTACCGTGACTCTCAATCAGTCTCACTCCTTTACCGTGACTTTCAATCAGACTCTCTTCTTTACTATGACTTTCAATCAGACTCTTTTTTTTACTATGCCTTTCAATCAGACTGTCTTCTTTACCATGACTTTCAACTTGACCTTTTTCTTTACTTTGACTTTCAAAAGGACTCTCCTTTATCCTGACATTTTACCTGACTAATTTCTGTACAGGGACGTTCAACTTTATTTTCTTCTTTACCTTGACATTCAGTCTGATTCGTTTCTCTATTACGACCCCTGCTTCCACTTTCTACTATAACATGACTTTCACTTCTACTGTTTTCTATAACATTGCCTTCAATCATCCTCTCTAGGCCATTACCTATATTCCCATCATTCTCTTCAAGACTCTCAATATCCTCTTCCATTCTCTGATATATATCTACGACCTCAGACTGGCTCTCTTTTCCATGACTATTATCTAAACTCTTACTGTCTTTCATTGCCTGCCATCCTAAATTTGTCAAGATACTACTATTGGGAAAATTTATATCGTGCTGGTTTTGTGTTTCATTATCAAAACATGCAGTTACATTATTGAAATCTCATCTATAAACATTTGACTCTGTAATACAAGTAACACAAGAATCAGAACTAGAAAGAGAATTAATTTCACCAGTTTTACAAATATTTTGATTTTAATCCCTTTCTTCTACAATTATAATAAAACTGTTAGCATCTGAGTTATCAATGATGCTTTGTATTTCACTATCTGAAGTAGCCATGACAAATTCTGTGTTATTATTAACCTCTGGTTGTTCCGGTATGATTGAGGGCAATGGTTCAGCTGTATACAAAGCAACACCCTCCATACTTTCAAATTCTTCCTCAGATTCAATGTCAATCGTATCCTCATCAAGTAATTTCAGTACTTGGTCTCTGTTCATTTTTCTATTTGATATTGTGCACGTAATAAATAAAGTCAATAAAATTAAGGTGTAAGAATCTATGAAAAAGTTCTACATCTTCATCTTCATGAAGACTTGTATGCAAAAACTTTAATGATTTATAACAAATTTCGAGTATGCTATAAATCTGAGATGTAGTTAAGAAAATGCCGCATATGTCAATTTCAAGGCCTGGTGTACATGCAACAATGTCAGTGATCGTTGTAGCTTTTACAGCGTTAAAGGACAGATATAAGCTATCTAACTTTGTGCAATAGGTTATAGCACGGAAGTCGCAATCTTGTAGATTTTGGCACTGTGATACATCTAAAACTTCTAATTTAGGTAAGTTTTGCAAAAAACATAAGGTTGACACTGGACATTTCGTCAAATTTAAATACGTTAAATTGCTGGCAGTGCCAAGACTGCATACCATTTGTAAGTCAAGCGATGCAACGCTGCATTTACTTGTATATTCGGCATATGCTATATCGAAAACTTTGAACTTCCTTGAATATTTAAGCATATATTTTAAATCATTGTCGCTCAGATATATTGGATTTATAAACTCTATATGAGTCCATAGAACTGGTGTATGCAATACAAGTTTATACAGTCTTTTGCAAACACGGTTAACTACTTGTAGCAAAATGTCTATATCAAGAAAAAATAGTATTCTTATTAAAGGCAAATCTGGAAGGTCTAACAGGAGACACCTACAAATAAAAAAGAAAACACACACTAAATGTCTAGTCATTTAGACTGCTTATTTTATAATAATTTTAGGTCTAGGTTAGTATATCATACACGAAAGGATGTAGCACAAATGTATAACATACAAAATCGATATTGTTACAGTCTTGGTAAAACCAGTGGAGTAATACTTTTTATGTTGTTCTTGACATCTAGATCACCATGTATAATTCGTTGATAATATCAATTTTATGCAAGGCCAGATGATATTTTGCATAATATCATAGTGATGTATCTCCCAAGTTTTCATTTGAACTGAATGTTATAGTGGTGTATCTCCAAATGTAGAATTTTACAAAAATATTATAGTGTTATATCTCCATTTTGTGTTATTTAAATATGTTTACAGACTATCTAAGTCTAATGTCTACTCTGTATTTGAACAACCATTTGCATTTTACAATATACATTGATAAAATATAATCTTTAAACGAATTTATGCAAGAAAAACAGTATTTTTAATGGTCTTACCTTTCAGACATGATCCATATTTTCACATTCCTCAACTTTTGTCACATGGTACAAATTACCGTCATCTGATTGGATATGGACATGGAACATTATAATATTTATTTTCTGAACTTTATTGGAGTTGTAACACTATAGATGTCCCCAAAAAGGTATAAAAAGTATATTAAATATTACAATAACTTAATAGGGAGATAGAACATACTATATACAACCCTGCTGAGGCATTAAGTCACTTTTTTCAAAAAGTGGAGTTATAACAGTATAATATTCATACGACGCTGATTCAGAAGTAGTTGAATATAACCCTGTTGTAGTTTCTTCTATTTACAAAATGGCTGTACATAATACAGGCACGACAATAGCAAAGGAGCCATTTTCCAGGTAAGTGAGAATACATGCAAAACTGCTCAAAAGCGAAAGTCGAAATCATCACGCTTGTCGTAAAGTTTTGATTTCAGTTGTCCACAGTTATTAATATAGAGCTATAAGTCAAGGTATGATGCTTATGATGGTGTATCAGTGGTCTCTCTGATTACAAGTTAATATGGATAGATAAGATGAAAGTAAACCTTCAGTTGTGGATTATTAAGTAAAAGAACACCATCTGTATAACGGAAACTGAAATAAAAGGTTATGGATAGTGTATTGTCTTTTAAACCCAGGGCTGTATGACGTAAGTTTAATGCAATAGTTACATTCATTATGCTTCGTATGGAAATCCCCGTAATTGATTGGTTACGAGTACTTCCGATCATTTCCGTAACTGTGTTTTATCAGTCAGGAAACTACAGTAGCACGTGACTCCTTGACAACGACAAAAGTAAACAAAGACGGCGGAGTAATCCAAACAAGGAAATGGTGCAGCATCCACGAATTTCATTACGTTATCTAGCGTGAAGACTTGCGTTCCATTTATGGAATGTAATTATAAGTATTGAATGCAATATTTTGTAGTTTTATAGTCGTGTAAAAGGGTGGACCATAGCACATTTTTCACATGAAGCGCTAGCGCGCTTCATTCAAAATGTGCTACGGTACACCCTTTTACACTCTAAATAAATCTACAAAATATTGCATTCAATTCTTAATTAAAATAATAAGTCGGTGAAAGGATTGCGCAAAATTGGTCCTCCTAGGTGCTAGAACAATAGTGCCCCAGATTATTGAAAAATCCAGTCTTTCGACGATATCCTCCTCTATATACTTTTTGTAGGATGCAGTGTGGTGTTAAACAAAATAAGCCCTATCCCGGGGTACTGGATCCAATTTATCATGTGGTAGAGTAGTAGATTGTTGAAATAGCAAATGTTTTAACACTATTGATGAAGTTTAGTTGAATTGAAAATGTATGTCTTAACATATTGTTAGAGTTTTGGAGAATCAGCATCTGATTCATTCCACTAGTTGAGTATACTTCATCACAATACATATCTTTAGGAAATATTAAGTGCGATATTTCACTTGTAATGCAACACACTTTCATGTTTTATTCCATAGAAAGCGATCTTGAACACCTGTAGTACACTTGTTTTCACTTATCATAAAACATGATATTTAAGACGTTTTATCGCAAAGTCTTATTTTACATCTGTATGACAAACACTGTGTCTTCACTTTTCCAATAGTCAACTTCCCTTTTGTTTGTAGCAACATTCCAAAAGAACTGACACGGAGTTCACATCTCCCAACTCATTCGCTACTCAATGTCCTGCGGTCGATACAGAGACTACCTTGATAGATTTCGGTTACTTACATATAGGTTACCAATAGCTTAAAGTCGACAACACGATCTTGTGGACCGCTATGGAATATTTGTTTCCCAGATAACAACATATCTTTCTCTTTGCCACTACATAGAAAAAAGAAGGGAAACGGGGAATGTGTCAAAGAGACAACGACCCAAAGGGGAGTAATAACAACTGAAAGCCACCATAAGGTGAGAAAACCCCACACCCTACGGCAGGTCGGAGTTGGCCCCTGAATAAAGAGTAAAGTTTGTTTTCCTCTACCGGTATTGACTTTACAACCGGGGTTGACATGTTCAAAACGGCAGGTGTCTTTTTAGAAACAGGAGATGGTTACTCTACCGGTGCACCTGATCTCAACCATGTGTTTTATTGGGTCCGTGTTGTTCATTTTTGTATGTGTGCGTGTCATTTATCATTTCTGTGCAGTGCTTATGTTATGTCTTTGGTTCTTTGTTTTTCCCATGTTGCCTTTGTCCTTTGATTGTTCGTTTTAGACTAACGGTTCGGTTCTCACTTACTTGAATAAGTCGCTTGAATATTGGATCAAATTAAGTCTCGGCTGTTTCTGAGAATCACCAGTTCGATCTAAATACATGATTTTAACATGGCAAATTAACCAAACATCATATTAGTCTATCTTTTAATATAAGCCAGTAGAGGCAAAATTGAAGTCCTCATTCTCGTTGTTTTGCAATATGTTTTGTTACCTCCTTTTAATTGCGAATTGTATTGTGATTTGAAACTAGAAAAACAGTTAGCTAGATCTGCATCGCACTCACAAAATTTCGTTTTACATTTATCTGTATCAGCTGAAAAAAATACAATTAAAAACAATTAAAAGACATCTGACATAGTTTATTGTTTGTTACAGTTACAAACCCGTTCCCACTTTGAACCAAACTGATTAATATTATTTCTAAATATTTTTTTTTGGAATTGAAAACTCAATCTGATTATACTTGTAGATAAAGGCGAGACAAAATTCTACTAAATGATTAGTGACAATATACCCTGGTTGGAAATAACAAACTGCCGAAGTTACAGTTTCTTCATATAGCCATTTCGAAAACTCATGTCTCTTCAGTACAGCTCAAATCAAAATATTTGGAAGGACATAAATAAATTTTTTATAATCTGATATAGCACAAATGACCAAAACGATCTAAATGGAAAACAAAAACCAGCTAAGACAGAGATATGCTTACGGGAGATACTCCTTAGGTATAGCATTTTAGTAAAATTTATATATTGCAAGTTTCCAGGTAGAATCGGTTTTCGGTTCAGCCACAAAAAAAAAAAATAGGTGAAAAATAACAAAATGCAAAAGTTACTGTAAATTTAGTTTCTGCATATGGCCATTTCGACAAGAATACTATAATATGGACACGAGAGAAACAGTTTTATTACATCTGAATTAATTAATTTACCACATGCACTGGATTTTATGGTATATAGAGAAGAACGTGCTTACCATCAGAGCACATAGAGACATCATAATTGGTCTTGAACTACATCTAGTGCAAGCTCGACTTCTTCGAATGCTGGATCAATGAGGATTTTTTTTTCAAAAATAATCCAGGGCCCATCAGATCTAATGGTTCATTTATAACAGGACTTTCAGTCTGTCAATGACAGCTTGGTATACCTTAGCTTAATCAGAATAAGTAATACGCTTCACTTGTCTGCTGGTATATCATTTGCACCCTCCCCTCCCTCAGTCCTTTCCTATTTATTGAAAGTTGAAAAAAAATACAGAAACAATTTTCTTTCCAATTTGCAACACACATTCAATTTGTTTGACTGCACAAAATGCAATCAGTGGGCTGCTTATGCGTTAATAAACTCTCAAACTGTTTTTTGGAATGTCTAGAGAATGGGACTGAATTATCTCAAAACTAAATCCAGGTGTACCAAATATTTAACGGATGGGAGATCAATTTTCACAGGATAGTTAATTTTGCTAAACAAACTTTTATCCTCTAGATTACATTGACTGACCTTTGATGGTTTAACAAACAATAAATCGGTCTTTGCAGTAATTGAGTCAATTAATGCGAAGACATTTCGAGCAGGACAAATTGTTAAAATTGCCCACATATTTCCAAGAGAAAAATATACAAGTTAAGTAATTATTTTCAAATTTTGAACTGCAACTATATTACTTCATGCACATATTTGGACTCTTTGAATTATGTAACATTTCATTAAAAACCAATTGATCCATTTAGAGAATGTACAGTGACAAATAGCATTGGCCAACTAATAAACATTCCTATCTTTAATCATTTCTAAACTTCGTTTGCAGGGTTATATAAATAGAAAGTACTTACTACAACGAATAAGAGTAGAAAAACACATCGTATACTCGTAATATTCTGAATCTTTTGTACAACCATCTGCAAGCAGTTTGTTTAAACATGTGTGGTGCCTACTACAGCATCTACAAAATATAAATGACTAAAGACGTTTATAAAGCATTTGGACTAAATGTATAATGCCCCCTTGATTTGGTATATTAACATTTCAACCTTTTGAAGGACAAGATATTTTGTTAAGAACCACACTGATTCAAAAAAGAAGTACACGGAGACTGACGTAATCAAAATGTTAGAATTATTTATCGGCAATATTTTTGTCGAATTCGGAGGTCGTGTTTTCTAACAGACAATAAGAATTCCTATGGGAACCAACTGTTCGCCGCTTTTAGCTGACCTTTTTCTTTACTCGTACGAGGCCAATTTTTACAAGGGCTCATTCAAAGAAAACAAAAAAATTTAGCTCAGTCCTTTAATTTCAGCTTCCGCTACAAAGACGATGTACTTTCTCTAAATAATCCTAAATTTAAGTAGTAATTACATCAGATCTATCCAAATGAGCTTGAAATTAAAGAAACAACTGAAACACCTACTTCAGCTTCGTACCTAGATCTTTTACTGTATATTGACGAAGATGGACGTTTGAAATCTTAGCTATATGACAAGCGTAATGATTTTAATTTCCCAATTGTGAACTTTTCCTTTTTTAGCAGCGATATACCTACCTCTCCAGCCTGTGGAGTGTACATTTCACAGTTGTTTCGTTACTCTCGAGCGTGTAGTTTGTACAGTGATTTTTTGAAGAGAGCAAAAACACTGTCCCAAAAGCTGCTTAGTCAGGGATTTGTTAAACCTATGTTAATTTCACGCCTCAAGAAACTCTATGGCCGTCACCATAACATCATTGAAAGATATGACGTGTCAGTATCCCGAATGAAAGTGGACATTTTCAGCTAGATTCACGTCTTCCCGAATTTGACTATAGAGCTATAGATGGCGAAATTCATTTAGTAGATTTCAATATTTTCTGCAAAAGCAAAGAGAAAGTATGATAAACACTTCTCAAAACAATACAATTTTATTCACTTGAAAAGTGAAAGCAAAATGAGTTACAAAAATGGTTATATAAAGCTCAAGTAAAAATGCCTTTCACTGAATCATTTGGAAAGATGCTCTCAACGAAGTCAATTCATCCAAAAAGACAACAACTATTCTTTTTGAATTTGTTTACTATATTGTATGAACTTTCAAGAGTGCAATTATTTGAAATGCTGTGTAATAAAGCAAGGGTCCAAAAATTTTACTTAATTATAAGAATAGATCCACCGGAATTTCATCTTCGCGTGTAGTTCAAATGAATAGATTTTAAAATATATTAGAATTACTAATAACTAATGAAAAATATGGAGTTAATGCACATGAGACAGACTGTCTACAAATACATGACAGAACCAAGCAAAAGCATGGAGTTTTTATGTTGTTCTTCATTTGAAAAACAAGCTTTTTCAAGTGACTCCATACAGACTAGAAAAGCTGAGAAGAGTCTTCAAAATGAGCATGGATTCCTCATAAAACATATCTAAAAATAATATTATTATTGTTGCAATGGCTATAAAGTAAAGCAAATTTCCAATCAGAGTTTACTTTCACTAAGTGTTGTGTTCTTGTTTTCGTAAATTTTTACCTTCATCTACCAAACATAGAATAACTTACTCCACATAACGGAAGACGTTCGTGCCATGCGTGGAGCAGATCATGCTTACCCTTCCGGAGTACCTGATGATACCGCAGTTTTTATAGGGGTTCACACTACTAGTGCTTTAGTTTTGTGGCGTTCTTGTTCATTTTTGTTTATTTGTTTTGTCTTTGTCATACTGTCTCAATCCGTGTTTCTGTGAATTGCCGAGATGTTGGATTTATGATTTTAGAATTTCCCCTTTCCCTTTCTTGCTTCGGTATTCGTTTGCCGATGTATTCTAAAGAAACAAGATTCAAGTAACATTTTCCAGGTGGAACAGCTGATTTCTGTTTTCAACAATGACAATGAAAATGCAAACGTCTAAATACTTTGTGTACAATTGGGTCTTTTTCAAATTTCATTAAGTTTGTAGACCTGGTGTATGGGGAGATAACTCCGTTTACACTTTTCTGTTACTCAAATAAATGATAGAACCATGGCAATAGGAATGATCTAAATTTTGAAACTGTACTATTTTTTTCACACAGCAAACAAATATTCATTTTGTCATGTTAACATCCATGTGCACCCAACTTCCAGTTATTTACATCTAGTTTAAAACTAAGGTGTATCTACCTCATGCATAGCTCTGTCCTTTGGCGATTTCGGTTTTCAATTGAGATCCTTTTGATTAATGTTCTCTATCAGCCTTTATATATCTTTCGATTTCTGGATTTCCAATGTTTTGATCTTATCTGCACTAAACAGACATAAATTGTCGAAATGGACATATGCAGAACTAAATTTAAAGTAACTACAGTACGCATTTTGTTATTTATTACCACTGGGTCGATACCACTGCTGGTTGACTGTTAATCAACGAGGGTATTCACAAACCCAGTAGTCCAGTACTTCGGTGCTGGTCAGAAAACAGATTTACTAGGAAACTTACAATATCTAAATTATCAAATTTAATTTAAAACTGAGGAGTATCTCCCTAATGCATAGCTCTGTCTTTAGCTGATTTTGGCTTTCAGTTGAGATCCTTTTGATTAGTGTTCTCTATCAGCTTTTATACATCTTTCGTTTTGTTATTTCCAATGTTTTGATTTTATCTGCACTGAAGAGACATAAATTGTCGAGATGGCCATATGCAGAAATGAGTTTACAGTACCTTCGGTACTTTGTTATTTAGCGCAGGTGTATTTACTTTACATTTTTTTGCCATGATATCTAAGATCAATGTACATGTCATATATCTTGCAAGGGATGTAATTAAAATCACAGATTCAGCTGTTGTTTCGATTTTAACACACCTTATTCTAAATTTTAAAAAAGGGTGATCGAATTTTCAGCCTATACTGTTCAGAACACAAATGTATAACTAAATAACGTAGTTACTGTGAATTCATTTTCTGCATGTGCGCATTTCGACAACTTATGCCTCTTCAGTGCAGATAAAATCTAAACGTTTGAAAGACCATAAATTCAAAGATGTTAAAAAACTGATAGAGAACAAATACCCAATATGATCTAATTGGAAAGCCAAAATCAGCTAAGGACAGAGCTTTGCATGAGGGAGATGCTCCATAGTTTTCAACAAAATTACAAAAAATTAGATATTGCAAGGTTTGAAATAGAATTGGCCTTCAGTTAAACAGCGATGCACTAACTACTGGGCTGGTGAATAACCTCGGCAGAGGCATCGACCCAGTGGTAACAAATAACTAAATACCGAAGTTACTGTGAATAATACATTTTTAACTAAATACCGAAGTTACTGTGAATAATACATTTTTAACTAAATACCGAAGTTACTGTGAATTTACTTCTGCATTTGCGCATTTTGACAACTGATTTCTCTTCAGTGCAGATAAAACCTTGATGTTTGGAAGACCATAAAATCAAAGATGTTAGAAAACTGAAAGAGAACATATAGCCAATATGATCTAAATGGAAAGCCAAAATCAGCTAAGGATAGAGCTTTGCATGAGGGAGATGCTCCTTAGTTTCAACAAAATTATTTCAGTTCAAACTATACTGCGCGCCAATGAAAACGCAACACCTGATGTTTTCGAAATCTTCTATGTCAAGCTGGAGAATTTTTTTGCCAGATTACTAAGCCAAGTGTCTGCTTAAAGTTTTCCATCCATGCATTTTTAGTCTATTCTTGAAAATTTGCCACAGTAATATTTTAAGAAAAATATGGAGTAAATGAACATGAGACCATAACACATATGTTTACTCCAACTGCAATAATTTTAATGAGCTGTATGGCCATATCGGAAAATAAGTCCTCATCAGCAGCACTAGAACCCAAACATAGGAAATCCACAATTTCAAAAAATGATTAAAATGCATCGAACCAAACGAAATGCAAATACTCAATAAAATCAAATAGAGCTTAGGACAAAACTACGACGGAGGAGTTAAACCTAGGGTTTTAGAATTTAGAAAATTTAGATAAAAGTTATAAACAAGGTGTACACATGAGATATAATCTCATGTACAAGTACACATATCTAAGAACATCTCTACCACGGGGAATTGTTTTACCAACTCCACACGGCATTAAAAGACAAACTCCTGTATTAAAAATTTTACGAAAGGGTATGGAGTAAATGAATATGAGACCATATCACATATGTTTACTCCACTTGCAAACATAGGAAATCCATAATTTCAAAAAACGTTTAAAATGTATAAAACCAAACGAAATCCTAATTATCCATTATATCAAATATAGCTAAGGAAAAAATATAACCTTTCATTCAATGGTCAAAATCAAAATTTCCAAATTGTCTGAACATTTCAATCACACTGACGAAAAATTAAAGAAAAAAATGCCTCGTTCTTCAAATTCTTAGTTCCAATTTTGACAAGATGTTGTTTCCAGTTGAAATTTGTTAAAAAATGGCAGTGTTTTGAATTTTTGGGTAAAAAAATGTCGATTTTTGAGAATTTCAATTCTAAACATTAAAAAGTTTTGAAATTTGCACAAATTGTCCCAAAAGGCTCCAACAGACGCGGACAAAATTTCAAACCGATTCATCGAGGTTCACAGAAGATACACGTTAAAGTAATGTCTGTTTATGGGAAAACAAGGCATTTTGAGAAAAAAAATCAGGGAATGTTTAAAGTACCTATCATTCATGGAATAAATGAAAAACCGGTCCATAAACTTAATCTTTGTAGTGGACAATAAAGAAAAATTCGCTCCAAAACCCCATTATTGTGCATTTCATCCCATGTTTTGCGGATGGCGTGGTTTCGAAATCAGCATGCGGAAAATTGTTTTTTAAAGCCTGTGTAATAACAAGTAAATTGGCATTTACGTTTGTTGAAAATTCTTATTTGTGTGAAAAAAATTCTACAAAAATAAGTGTTGCGTTTTCATTGGCACTCAGTATATTACAATTTACTATCATTATTCATGCTTAATATTTCACACGTTTAGTATTATACTAATGATTTTTTCATTTGAAGTAATATTATATCTAATACAAATATAATTAGAGCTGACTAAATACATCAAAATCAAGTCCTGGAACAGAACGAATAATATGATGAAACAGGGTATCTTTGATGACCACTAGACAGGAAAGGGGTGCGAAAAAAATTGTTCAAAATTGGTTAAAGTCGACATAAACATGTGTAGTTTCAATAGCTTATATCATAAACAAAAAAGTTAAACGAGGGGAAAAGGTTAGGCTTCCCCCTTAAAATCTATTTTGTAGAACTACTAATTCCTTCATCGCGAGTGTAAGAATACTCTGCAGGTTAATTTTATGTTTGTTGACGATCCCGCATCCATGGGTAAAAAAGCATGGATGTAGCGTTGCTCGATATCTAGCAACGAATGGCCATGAATTCCACTCAAATCAGTGCAAGGGCAGTCTTGAACTCACTATGGACAAAAAGCTTATCGTTGAAGGCCTGGCGGTGACTTCACGATTAAGAACAACAATAGAAGCGTTGTTCCATTGCTTTGAATTTGTAAAGACTCAAGTGCATTTCTTCCATATCCCTTAATAGCGTGCAATAAATTCGGTATTGGTAATCTATAGCACAGTGACGATACCTCTGCTAGTGGACCATTATATACAGAGGATGTTCAATAACCCAGTATTCCAGTACTTCGGTGCATGCCCAAAACGTTACTTTTGTTTGAGAACTTGCAACATTTAAATGGTAGAAAATTTTAATTGAAACTAATGAGTATCTCATTCCTCAGCTGGTTTTATATTTTTTGACATCCATTTCAGTATTTCAAGTCACAATAGTTACCACATTTTCGCACCTGTCTAATTCATCTACAGGGTTTCCACTTCCCGTTTGCCCACACCAACAGCCATATTGATCCATGTCGTCAGCGAAGTAAATATTATCTGTACTGGCTTTTATAAATGTGTGCATACGAAGTAAATCAAATCGTCTTTCTGCAAATAAAATAGCATGTTTTTTTTAAAAAAATTATTACAATACAAGGTTCATAAGAAATATATACAAGAAGAACAGATAAACTACATGTCACAATTTGAAAGGGAACTTACACTGGTATGTAAGAAGCCTCCCTTCCACCGTAAATAGCCAAATTGAATCACCTCTAATTATTTCGTCCCAGACGTAGTCGGGGAGACATATTGCTATTGTTCTGTTTCTTTGTTATTATTACGCTTTCTGATCATTAAGTCTCCCAAACGTAGTCGTATTATTATTCTCTCTTTCTTCTCGTCCCCATGAACTTGTCTGAACCAGATCTCAGAGACCATAACACCTAGAACTTTCAAACTTTTATACAAAAGAAATAACTACTGTTGCCATGGAAACCAAACAACAAAATGGAAATTTTGAGAAAATAGTTTATGTTGATGATTGTATTTCAATTGCAGCAATACGTATTGCATATGTTATAAGGGGAACCCCCGCCCATTTTTTTTCTTGTTTTTTTTTTTATGGAAATCTAAAATTGGGTGCGATGGAACAATTAAAGATTTTTCCAAAGGGGTTCATTAAGGATACATTTTGGCGCTCAAATAGGGTTGGGGTCGCCAATATTAATTCTATGGGAAAATAGAAATTTTGAATGTTCCCACTGTATCTCAAACATTTTTAATATTAGCTCCATGAAACTTCATGGGAAAGTTGTGTGCCATGTAAGAAAGGATTCCACAGCATTGGAAATTTCAAAATAACTACTGTTACCATGGAAACCAAACCTAAAAATGGAAATTTTGAGAAAGTAGTCTATGTTGATGATTTTATTTTAATTGCTGCAAAATGTATTACATATGTTATGAGGTGAACCCCTGCCCAAATTTTAATTGGAATTTGAGTCTGACATTGGTTGTACTGGATAAAAGAGCATTTGGTTGACATGGAAACAAACCCAGAAACTTATTTTTTTTTAATATATGATTTTTTTTTATTAAGCAGAAATTTTGAGAAAATAGAAAAGAGAAAGGAAACGGGGAATGTGTCAAAGAGACTACGACCCAAAGGGAGTAATAACAACTCAAAGCCACCATAAGATCTTCAATGAACGGAGAGGAACCCCACACACAACGGCAGGTCGGAGTCGGCCCCTAGATAAAGAGTAATCAAGTTCAGCGAAATCCCCTGTAATCCTCTGCCGAAATTTGATCTAGAATACATCGGCAAATGAATACCGAAGGGAAAATTCTAAAATCATATATCCAAAATCACGGCAATTCACAGCAACACGAATTGAGACAGTATGACAAAGACAAAACAAATAAACAAACATGAACAAGAACGCCACAAAACTACAGCACTAGCAGTGTGAACCCCTATAAAAACTGAGGTATCATCAGGTAATCCGGAAGGGTAAGCATGATCTGCTACCTGCTTGGCACCCGGTACACTGCCAGTGAAAAATCCGGTTTTGTCACAGTCGGTGTTAGTAAGGTTATAAACTCTGGATCTACCCTAAGAATATGTTCTCATTTGTGAAACAGAAGCATTGTAATGGTCTGTCCAATCGTGGTGACGAACGTTACATGTCTGTCGTGACATTTGTAACAGTGACTGAACATACCTTTGATAGATAAGTTTTTGAGACAGTTATTTTGCTCTGTTGATAAAATCGCTGTACAAACTACAGCATTATGTACAGGCACGGCATTAGTGAATGAGTTATGAAATGGACACGCCATATGCCGGAGAAGTGGGAATATTACTGCTCAAAAACGGGAAGTTCACTATTGGAAAGTCGAAATCATATCACGCTTGTCGTAAAGTTATGTTTTCAGACGTCCAGATTTGTCAATGTAGAGGTATATGTCCAGGTATGATGCTGATGATGGCGTATCAGTGGTCTCTTTAATTTCGAGTTCATTTGGATATATAAGATGAAGGCTATCTTTAAATTGCTGATTGTTCAATGAAAGGACATCATCTTTATAACGGAAACTGAAATTAAAGGATTTCGCTAGCTTATTGTCTTAAGAAAGTAGTCTTAAGTGTATATTAATGAACAGTTGATCATTTAGTTGCCATGGAAACCAAGCCAAAGACGTTTAATTTTGAGGAAAACGTGTTTTATTATTTTTATTACATCTTTATTTTACGACAGGATATGGAGTAAATACACATGAGACCATAACACGTATGTTAACTCCAACTGCAATAATTTTAATGAGCAGTATGGCCATTTCGGAAATTAATTATGTATTACTTAAGTAATCAGGGGAACCCTGCCATTTTTTTTAATTGGTTGAAATGGATAATGAAGCATTTAGTTGCCATGGAAACCAAGCCAAAAACGTATTATTTTGAGAAAACATATTTTTGCATTTTTATTACAGATATATAGAAAAAAGAAGGGAAACGGGGAATGTGTCAAAGAGACAACGACACAAAGGGAAGTAATAACAACTCAAAGCCACCATAAGATCTTCAATGAACGGTGAGGAAATCCAAAACCTAACGGCAGGTCGGAGTCGGCCCCTAAATAAAGAGTAATAAAGTTCGTTCAGCGAAATGAACATCATCCTAGACCCCTATAGACATAAAGTAAACTAACTATGTATTTCTTAGGAAATATTGGAACCCCTCCCCATTTTTTAATTGAGGTATTAAATTGGTTGTAATTGATAATAGAGCATTAGGCTGCCATTTAAACAAAGCCAAAAACTTATAATTTTGAGAAAAACTTGTTTACAGCAATATTTTACGAAAGGATTATGCATTACTTAGGTAATAAGCTTAGGGGAACCCCTGTCCAATTTTTTACAAACAAGGTGTTTTATTGGTTGTAATGGATAATGGAGCATTATGGAAATCAAGCCAGAAAGCTTTAATTTTGAGAAACATGTTTTTGTATTTTTATTACAGATATCTGTATTACTTAGGTAATAAGAGGAACCCCTGCCATTTTTTTTTAAATGGGGTATAAAATTGGTTGTAAAGGTTAATCAAGCATTTTTTTTCTTTCTTTTTTTGCCTTAGAAACCAAGCAAGAAACCTATAATCTTGAGAAAAAGGTGTTTCTACTGTATTTTATATTTCGATTTCAGAAATCTGTATAAACTACTAGTATTTTATATTTGTATAAGGGGACTCCCTGCTCAAATTTTCAGTTCGCCCCAACGAAGTTGAGGGCGGACTATTGGAGTGTCCCTGATGTCTGCGTCCGCGTCCAAATTGGGTTGTATATCTAAGTAAGTATGCAGGGTAGGGTCATCAAACTTTGCATGCAGGTGCATCTTTGGTTGACTCACACCTCTAAGAAAATTAGGTCTCTCTGACCTATATTCTCCGCTTCAGTGGCTTTCATTCAAATTTACATCCGATTTCAAATCTCAGTAATCTTTACATAGTACAATCATCTAACTGTGCATATGCATGTATCTCTGTTGGTAGGTCAGCATCCAGGCAACATTATGTCACTTTGACCTGTATTTCCCGCTTGAGTGACTTACATTCAAGTTTATGTCGGAGTTCAGATCCTGAGTGACTGGGCATGGTAGGATCATCTAACCTTACATATACATGCATCTAGGCAATGTGCTCTAAGGAGGCGAACTTTGTAATCGTTGATTACCTATTTTTAAGAGGGAGTCTCGTAATGCCCTATGGGAGTTCGTTTGGGAGACTTTTGTCTTTCGCTCTGCAAACACAGTTTTAATTGTTATTATAATTTCACTTCCAATAAATTTTGTCCACTCGAGTTCTCAGAGTTGCCTGAATCACTTGATACTTTGTAGACAGATGAAACACCATGTGAAGTTTTGCATGACGGTGAAAAGATTTTCAAAATTTCCGCCATTTCCAAGATGGCCGCCATTTTACGCCAAATTTTCAACTTTGCCCAATTTCAATAGATGGTTTCGTTGTAGAGTTTGACGCTGCAAACAAGATGGGATCATCGAAATGGCTGCCAGGGGCGACATCAAATATTACTTTACATTGCAAATCTAGTTCTTCTTCTCTTTCTAATGCAACATTGTCAAAGGCATATTTTTTTAGGACTTGAGGACTATTGCATTCATATTTTATATATCTATACATTTTTTCGTGGCAGATTAGGTTACTGTGGTCTTGACATTGAATCTCATGTCAAATAATTGATCTTTTTGGAGAATCTTTGTCCAAAGAATATTTTGTCGGTCTTTAGACTCTTTGTCTTTATATTTGGTATATATATGCATTGGGTCGTGACAGATTGTTGCGCGAAAGAATTAGGTCACTGTTACCTGGACCTGTATTGTCAAAGTCAAATAATTGTTATTTTATGTTTGAATTGGTGTGCTATTGTGCAAACTCTTGTAACTTTTCAATCTTTGCAACCAGCACCCATCAATCATATGTATTATTTTTAATCATGATACGAAAAAATAGTTGCTTCATACTGGAACGCCTCTACAGTTTAGGAATTTATAATCGTTTGAACAATGTTGCGCTCCACACTTTACAGCATATATTTTCTCGTTATTCAAGATTAGACAAATTTGATTTTGCATACAAGAATTCGAAATGAGGGTTGATCCATTCCTTACAATCCAACCGTGTTTGTAATGATTTCAAACCCAAAATACCAAAAAATGAAGACAATAGGTCACAGATTTTTAAGGGGGATCACAAACCCTATACCTAGATGGCATGCCTACTGATTTATTAGTAATTTTCGTAAGGACTTCAAGATGTAATTATCGAAAAGTTGGGTCTCTGTTGAGAGCGTAAAAGTCGACCTAGCCAAACAATTTATTCCGGTAGGGGTTAAAATGAGTGTAATTGGTTATGTTCGGTCGAAAAGAAAAAAGTCGAGAAGTCTTTATGCTAAATCTTTCGATCTCGCTTAGTAATACATTGATGATGCTATTTCCTTTAATAACGTATCTTTTTCTAATTGTGTCCACCAATTGAATGTATCCTCAAAATATGGAGATAAAGGAAACAACGGAAACCACAAGGCCTACATCTTGCTTGGACTTACATCTCGCATCTTACGTTATAGTCATCTAAGTACTAAAATGTACGACAAAGAGAATTTTTTATTTCATAATTATCAATTTCCCTTACATGGACAGTAATGTTCCAGCATCTCTTGCTTACGGAGTGCACGTTTCACTGTTGATTCGTTACGCGAAAGCTAGCACAAAATATGCAGACTTCCTTCGTGATCGCCTTTTTAATTCAAGGCAGTGTAGAGGTTTTTTTTTGTTTTTTTTTCTTTTGTTGTTGTTGTCAGTTATGGTGTACTTGTTCATGTGAGAATTTCCCATATGAATGCACTACAAAAAATTCAACATTTGGCTTTCTTATTTTGTACAAATCAAACTATTTTTATGGCCATCTGTATATATATTACCCACGTTGCCAAGTTTTCTTTGTAGCAACATTCCAAAAGCACCGGCATACGGAGTTTACATCTCCCAACTCATTCGCTACTCAGGAGCCTGTGGTCGATACAGTGACTACCTTGATAGAGCTGGTTGCTTACAAATAGGCTACTTAAGCAAGGATATGTTGCCCATAGCTTGAGGTGATCACTACAGAAGTTTTACGGTCGACATTACGATCTTGTTGACAGCTATGGGATATCTGTTTCACAGATGACAACAGATCTTTCTCTTTGCCACTAAAGTTTGTTTTTCCTCTACCGGATTTGACTTTACTACCGGAGTTGACTTTACTACCGGAGTTGACTTTACTACCGGAGTTGACATGTTCAACACGGCGGATGTCTTATAAGAAGCAGGAGATGCTCACTATACCGGTTCACCTGATCTCACCCATGTTTTTTTTTATTGGGTCCGTGTTTTTCATTTCTGTATTTTTGCGTGTCTTCATTTTCCTTTCTGTGCCGTGCTCATGTTATGTCTTTGTTTCTTTGGTTTTCCGACGTTGCCATTGTCCTTGGATTGTTCTTTTTAGACTGACGGTTCGGTTATCACTTACCTTCTTTAAAAAGAAGGGCCAAACGTTTCGGTCATGCGTGAAATTTATGAGTAGTTTTATCGGCCATTTGTGTTGGACACGTCCACTCTTTACTTTCCTTGTCCCTGTACATCACTGATGAAGGTCTTAGTGACCGAAACGTTTGGCCTCTTCTCTTTACTTTTTAAGCTTTTTATGGTATTTTATCATTATTATTTGTTTTCGACATATTTTTACCTTTTAATCGTGGTTCACCACACCTACATTTTTTAATTTTTCGTACTACTTGTAGCCATTGCACAACACTTTGTTTCATTATCATTTCATAAATTAAATCAGTGGACTAAGACAATCGGTATCAAAATACCAGAGCAAGAACCGAAAAGCCAAAATCAAAATCAAGTTCCAAAAAAAAAATTTGTGACACATCACAGTGGACCAACAAAACAATGGGTGAACATGAGCTGCTCCATACATGCTATCCCTAACAAGTCCTTTAATTGAAGATCCGATGTTAAGTCAACTTCAGTACACGAAATAGGAAAAAACTCTGGTTATAAACTCTGAACTTGTTGAATTACAATTATTTTCATTTTTTTTATACAAATATGGTAACAGTCTGTCAAATCAGTCATACTACGTACAATTCCTGTTAATAAAATTTCAACAGTGTTTGATCATTATTCTGATACAGAAGTGTTGTTGATGGTAATTTCTCTTTGTTGAGAAACATTGCTATATTTTTCAAAAAAAAACGGACATTTTTTAAATGTATCTATATGCTGAAATACATCGGCAAACTAATTACCAAGAAAAAAGCCAACAAGAAAAACGCGAAAATCAAAATACCCCCAAAAATATTGTAATATCGGACAACACAAATAAACTCAACAGTACAAAAATAAAACACGGACACAGGAAATAAAAAAATGCCACAGTCACAACGACTAAATGTATGTCTTAAAACGCAATTTTTCGACGATAGAATTACAAAGTTGAAATTAATTGTTTCGTTAAATTGTGAAGTTGTCTTGTGAAACATTTGCTTTCTTGTATTTTTTCAAATTGTCTAAATATATCAAATATTTTCTGAAAGGATAAGGAGTAAATGAACATGAGACCATAACACATATGTTAACTCCAACTGCAATAATTTTAATATTTTCTCCAACTACAATAATTTTAATGAGCTGTATGCCCATTTCGGAAATTTATTCCTCATCAGCAGCACTAGAAAGTCTAAACAAGACATCAGAATAAAATTGATGGCGAAAAAAATATTCTCAAACAATTAAATTAATTATTAAATAACAAATCTTAAACTTTCCGGCAGAATTTACAGACACGTTTTGAAATTTTTCCCCCTCTACATATTTATAAACGTTGACAAAAAAGAAAAGGGCGCAAGCAACGACCGTCAAATACCAAATTATCTAAAATTCATAATATTCTAAAAACCTTTCAGTTGACAATCAAATTAATAGATTTGGATCTTATTACAAATAACATGCATATCAGATCAACAGAGTGAGCTACCAGTACGTTCAAGGAGAAATAAACATGGGTCCGATAATCAAAGCATATGCATGGAAACCGTATGACAAACAATGTGTTGATATGATGGAAAGGCAACACAAGACAAAACGAGTAAGCATACAGATCTAGTACCAACGAAAGTACTTAAGAATACAAATGAGTAATTCAATCCTAGCTTGCGTTTTGAAATGTCAAAACAGACCATATAGGAATAAATGTGGAAAGTATATACTAGTATATCAGATAACATAACAGAAGAATCAGATCGAACCTGGAGATATGGAAAACTCGAAATATATTACTTAATCCCAATGGAAAGAATGAGAAGTGAATGCAATATAAATATTGGAAACCATAAATCAGATATTAAACTGAAATCCAGTTATATCTTCAGAAAATATCAATGCAGAGAAACAAACAGGGTATTCATATAAATACATAAGAACACGGATATAGCATTTTGATAGAGAAAGAAATCTTCTATTACGATCATCTAAGAATCAATAAAATTATTATTGAAAACCAAAAAAAAAATTAGAAATTACTTAACGAAATACCGAAGTTGCTGTGAATTTATTTTCTGCATATGCGCATTTCGACAGTGCAGATAATACCAAAATCAATAAACAAAAATATTTTTAAAATCTGATAGAGAACAAATTACCAAAAGGGCCTAAAAAGGAAAACCAAAATCAGCTAAAGACAGAGCTATGCAAAAGTGAGATACTCCTGAAGTTTTAACAAAATTTTCTTAGATTTAGATATTACAAGTTTTCAAATCAAATCGGTTTTCGGGCCAGCACCGAAGTACTGGCTACTGGATTGGTGAATACCCTCAGGGACTAACAGTCCTCCAGCAGTGCCATCGGCCCAGTGGTGATTTGATAAAAAAAAGTTTAAACACGAACAACATACTACGAGAATAGCGAGAAGGGCAGCAAAAGACAACTAAATCAAATACATTTTGATATAAAACTTCTACTTCAAAAAGACAGCATGGTATCATCAACATATCAAAATGCATGTTTGTCGGGTATATAAACCAATAGTTATAGAAGCAATAGAAACAATGATCTTCACGTACCCTCAAAATCTTCAAAGAGAAGAAATCCTGAAAAATATATACAAAATTGCTAAAACATGTCCCCATTAAACCTGGAAAAAAATACATTAACCTCCTGATACCCACATAACGTTGTTGAAACTTTTTAAATCCAAAGCTGGCAAAAAATACGAAAAGGCATAGATTTAAACAGCATTTGTCCAGAATACAAACATTGTATTCTTTACATGCAAGCAAGTCACAATCGGAATCGATTCACGGCAATCAAAATGAAGAGCATGAGAAGAGGAACAAGAAGAGAGTGGGTGGATAGGAAAAAAACAAACCAATAAGAAAAGTTCGAAAACACAATAGATTTCACAAACATATCATTTTAAATGAGTCTGAATCATGTCAGCGAGTTCAATGACAGTTTTCAGTAGGGGCTATGGTTTGCGAGAAAGATGCATCAAAGCCTACTATAACTATTCATAAGATGATCAATCTTATTGACAGAAAATGTTTTTCATTTTTCTAGATTGAATTATTCAGTTGTCATAGCTACGATTTCTGCATGACAAAATCAACACCTTTTGATAGAAATCAATCCTGGTTAAATGAGAATACCCATACTCTTCTTCCAAAAATTGTCCGTGTAAGACAGGGTTATTTAAAGCTGTCTCCCACGGATAAATGTCCAGTTTATTGTTGCAATTCATTTGATGTAGAAATTTCTTAATAATATATATTTGACTGCTTATGTGACATTACAATTGGTAACTCCATGGGGACTTGGGAGTTTTGCTTTCATTCAGTTGATCATTGAATTTTACGGAAGAATAATGATCTTACATTCGTCAATGATTTATAAATCGGGATATCTAGTTTGTGTTAGTAAACCTGTGACGCTCTGCTCGGGAAAGGCTGAATTTTAACGTTCGTGAAAGATATCCCCGGATTTTCAATATAAACAGGTGTCAGAACCTATTGATCTCAACTCGCAAACTGACATTCATTGGAGAATAAATGCCCTGGACTATCTTTTTCAATCCGGTCTATCGCACTGATACGGCATTTAAAAGACCCTTTGTCGGTTGCTTGCCTCCACGATGGTCCGCGGCGCATGATTTATAAAAGCACTCAAAGACATGTTAACTACAGAATACGTTTACATACCTAAAATAACTTACCTGGCTCCTACGACTTAGTTTTACAAATACATGTAGTTGATGTTTGTATTGACATTGATATTAACACCTACAATTATGACCAGCTATTCTTACCGTTGTTCTTGGTTCAATCTTACCATGCATTTGTAAGGTTTTGTCCGATTTACATTTACACCATATCCCTTTCTTTGTTCATGATTAAGCATACAATACATATATAGTTTACATACCTGAAGATGTTACTAAAAT
Source organism: Modiolus philippinarum (assembly GCA_002080025.1). NCBI lineage: Eukaryota > Metazoa > Mollusca > Bivalvia > Mytilida > Modiolidae > Modiolus > Modiolus philippinarum. The sequence continues at coordinate 251,019 of MJUU01055200.1, read as the reverse complement.
AATAGTACAAGCAAAAAGTGCAATCACTGCTAACATATTCTTTGCTGGAATGAATCAACTACTAGTATTTCACCTAAAAAGGTATGAATAGAAGTTTTATTTTTCTGTTTCTCGAAATATCAATGCAAATGGCAAAACAATTATCACATTTACAAAAAGATCCAAACACAATATATTTCCATGGTAATTTCGCCTTTTATTGACTGAAAACTGATGCAATGAGGGCCTTGCAAGGGATATATAAATGTATTATTGGATTAACATCAGGTTCGCTTAGCTCAATTTTATGTATATAATGTATATATGAATACCTATATGAAATTATATCACCCATTATTTGATGGATTTTTTTTTAGTCCTGTAATCAGAGACGAGGATTCACCTAATGATCCCAACCCCACTTATCAATAAAACAAAATTGTTCTAAATATTAAACAAATCATTTGAACAATTTTTCTGCTTTTTTTCAAATAAACTAATATGATTTTATCAGTACTGATGAAATATAATTGTCGAAATTAGGCTTTATTGTAATAACTCTTTGCTGGCAACGTTTTTTGTTCCAACTAATAACAAAATACCGAGATTACTGTTAATTTAGATTATGCATATGCGCATTTCGACAACTTATGTCTCGTCATTGCAGATAAAATCAAAACAGTTGGAAATTCATGAACTGGAATATGTGCAAAAAGTGATAGAGAACAAATTGCCAATAGGATCTAAGTAGGAAAGCCAAAATCAGCTAAGGACAGAGCTAAGCAAGAGGGAGATACTTTTTAAGTTTTAAAAAAGTTTTCTTTAATTTAGATATTGCAAATTTTCAAATAAAATACATGATGTTGCCCGGAGACGCTTTTTTTCAGAAAATGTCTGAAGTATAAAAAAAAACACACACACAATTCGACTCACTGTAGGTATTTCCAACATAAGTTACACTGTAAGCAGACTTACCGATCCAAAATTATTTTACAAACTGTTTATTACATACAAACAGATATCCAGCTTTATAAATAGTGAGAGAGGAAATGTTATTTAAAACGGATAAGATTACTAATGTCCTCAATAAGTCATCTTACATTTGTATTTATCTTCTCAGTCTGGATTTAATACTGTCTGTGGTGATTAAAAAGTGTATGATTTCTGCAAATGTCTCCTTTGTTTTAATAAATCTTTTGATCTTCTTAGGATTATTTTTTCAGATATGCAATCTACTGGACACTATATACATGTTCTTTCTATTGAAAACCCATCTTTCTCTAAATCGATCCTTCAGAATTAGAGACCAGGAAAACAACAGAAACTACAATATTAATATCTGAATTTTGACTTAAATCTTAAATTTGACGAATAATGTCATCACAGTAATAAAAGTAAACAAAAGGGGGGACTTAACATTCACAATTTTTAATTTCCCTAACATGTAGAGTAATATTCCTATATATAGCTACTTCTCCTTCTTATGTAGTGTGTGTTTCACAGTTAGTTTGTTACGCAAAACCTTATTGCAATCATTCGGGGCATTCGTCCTGCAACAGCTAACTCCATTTATCGTCTTTCCCTCCTCAATGAATATGTAACCCTTGTAACGGTAAAAGTGGCATAAAATGTCCCCATTACATATTCAAGTTTACACTATTTTACAGACTTCTCATATTGTCGATTTTATGAAATTTTGATACAATGTATTTCTAACAAATCTCAAAAACCACTTAGGTCACCGAGTTCGTTTCCGAGTAAATCATTAAAATATGCAACGTTTAACAAATTTCCCATCGGTAATACCCATAAAGTCCGCCAAACTTGAAGGTACAAATTAGCTTTCCCTCGGAAACAATGGGAATTACTTTGTGACGTTACATTAACGTCATATTCCCGGAAAACATTGCCTTCTTTTGTGTTTGCTATTATCTCCCCTGAAACTATTGGATATGCCCTTAAGACCTAAAATAGAAATATTTCGTATTTATACCTTTTTGTTGCTAATTACGTTTTTATTCCTGCTAGTAAGTACGTAGCGCGAAGGAGAAAGTAAGACGAGTATTCTAACAGCTTATCCGTCTGATAATTCAGAAATTTATTTGAATATTAATGACTTTCAAATAATTAGATAAATATACTGTACAAAATGCATTATAAAATTATAATTTTTGCACCAACATTTTGAAAATTAAGATTTTCAAGTTCAAATAAAGAAATTTCAATCAAACCGATGTTGTGAAAAACATTGTCGGAACTTTATTTCATGAAAAGTATCATAAGATACAGTAATTTAATTTATCCCGTGAAGAAATTAATTTGGTCCACAAATGCGCCTCTCATATTGATGGATTTTAATGCCGCGATACAGTGGTACTTTTCCCTTGACATCAAATGAATGACCTTATGATTTTGGACATCTAAGTCCGATGCAAAAATAAATCATAGATATTTCTTTTTCACTTAAAAAAGTGCATTGAGAATATGAAAAAAAAATATTATGAGTAGGATCAAATGAAAGAACCAACTTTCCTTTATTCTTTTAGCCACAAACCGTACGTACCGCGATACAGTGAGACCCCGGTATATAAACGACTCGCAAACATGTTTGTGGTAAACAGAGTAGGTTTATATAGCTTAAACTGCTAAATGTTGATGGTAGTGCAGGCATTGAATTTAAACCTACTATTATGACAATTATTTTTATCGCTATATATAAATTCACGATTAAACCTTATACCTAAAGATGTTACTAAAAGTGAAGCTAATATCTTCCGCTGGAATGACCCAATTGGTTATATTTGTATTTCATCTAAAATATTGACAAATAATCAATTAATATACCAAAAAATGAATGCAAATGGCTAAACCCAAACAATTATCACATTTGCAAAAACAAAAACAAAACAAAACAAAACAAAAGCAATATATCTCCCTGGTTACGTAGTCTATTGTTACAATTAATACCTAACATTCAAAAAGGTACAAAAATAATATTCTCGCCACTTCAGTAAGCATATATTTGATATGAAATTTAATATTGCTGTTGAATTTTGCTTCGGCAGGATGTTACAAGCGCGGAACATCATTTTCACACCAACATTTTATAATCTTTTTGAATATTGGTCAACAAATTGGTCAGCATTTGTTTTCATGATCAGTTTTCAGATATATAAAATGATTTTGTCTGCACTGATGAAATATAAATTGTCGACACTTAAATTCGATGACTCTACTCTTGACTAACTTTTACCGAAAAATAATTTTGATTTGGTCTGTTCTCTTTGTTCTCTAAGGCGTCTTCCTTACTATAAACGTGATTTAGGTTCAACATTTTGCTATAAATCAGGGTCTTTACAAATACTTTATATATTTAAGCTGCGATCGATGTTGCTCAACATTTTTATTCTCTTCTTGTAACCCTGGTGCTTTCAGCTGGATAACCCTGAGCATCGCCCAAGTTAGCACTCCATGGCGGATGGGAAGTAAGGGAGTGACCTTGATATAATTTTTGGTCAAGAATACCGCTTAAGTGCACCTAGGGGCCTTCTTGATCTTGCTTGAGGGGGTGAATATCAGGCGACATCAAGATGTAGACAGGAATTTTCTATGTATCGTGTGCGTTTTTGTCATATTTAAATTCACTCCATATCCATTCATTTTTTTTTTTCTATGAACTTACCAATTGCTATGAAGACAAACTGGTAAATTTATTTTAATAAAAAGGATAACAGGAAACACCTACAGTATCTGAAAAATACAACTACATGCCAAAATCGACTAAGGAACTGCACAAGAAATAAACGATAAAAAAAACTAGACAGCTAGTCGGACTTGGTACTTGGAGCTAGCAAAAGCCAGCGGTACTAAGATTAAACCGGTTTGTGGGTACGCTAACCTCCCTTTCTCTTTTACGTTTCCATATAGTATAATAAACAGGTAGACTATTAACTCCTTGACAACAATCTTGAAGAGGAAAGGGGACAAAACGTAATTTTGAAAAAGGTGGGTCGAGACGTTGTAACTTTGGATACTATTTTCCGGTGCGAAGCAGGGAGAAATGGTTGTTGTTGTAGTATTCCGAATAGCCATTATAAAAAGTTTTAATATACCAAATACCACCAGTGGCGGATCCAGACTTTCTGCTAAGAGGGGGTCCGACCAATAATTTTTTCAAAAGGGGAGCCCGGAACACAATTTTTAACAAAGACCCCCAGGTATTTTAAATATTTTCCAACCTAAAGGAGGACCAAAACGGGGCTTACTGAATCTTCTTTGTGTAATAAAAGGTATTGTTTTTCCAAAAGAGGTACAAAAATAAGAGTGGAAACTTATTATTCTAGTGTGAAACATCTCTTATAATTACACCTTATGTAAGTAAGCTGTATTCTGATTGGTTAATAGCCGTGGTATTTTTTGGCAAATACCACCTCATCTAGCCTGGGATCCTGGCCCAAGCTGGCTACAGCCTAGTGCGGCGACAGCAAACGGGCCAGGAGCCCAGGCGACACCTCATCGTGCATTTGTCCAAGAGTCATCTGTGCGCTTTGAAACATCTCTTAAAATCAACTAGCTAAGGCCACATCAAATTAATTAATAGATTCTCATCCCAACCCGCCCCATTTTTTCTTAGCTCATTTTTTTTAATTATACAGAAATTTTCTTTAAATTCCTACCAATTTTAGTAAAAATCAGTAAAAAACTAAAAAGTAAAAACCTCCCACCACCCCAGATTTTTTGTTACAGGTAGATGAGAATCTACAAATTAACTTGATAAGGCCTAAATGCCATTAGATTGTATCTATGTGTGTGTTGAAGCTACTCGCGGCATGGGTGGAGACTGCTTTTTAATAATAAAAAATCTTATCAAATTTCCAGGTTTACAAGCGCAAAGAAAATGCGAAAATTTCAGAACTTATATCCATGACTTTTACATGAATTATCCCCTCTGGAAATGAACGTGGTTTGTCTCAGGTTTGCAAGCTTAAACATAAAATTGTATACAAAGAACAAGGGGATTAAAGTTTTACTTTCAAAAATGAGGGGTATACAGTTTTACTTAACAAACATTTCTGTGAAGAAAAAAAATATCGGTATTGAAAAGTTTTACATGGTGAGAGGTTTGAGGTGTACTTAGTGATCGAAGGATGTATTAAGTTTAAATAAACAAAATTTTTGTTTGGCGTCAGCTTTGTGAAGGAACTTTGTTTACATTGATTGGGAATTTGGGGGAACCTATATTGGGGTTAAAGTTGAATTCATATTTTTTTAGGAATATTGGTCAAAACAGAGTTTCAGTAGAATAGATGTATTGTGAAAATGGGGTGGAAAACTTCAGAGTTTTCATGCCCGAATTAATTGTCTGTTACAGTATTAATCGATTAAGCAGATCACCCACCCAAAATTGATTAAAATCACAATCTGTAATCCAAAAATTACTCTGAAAATACAAGCATAATGTGTTCATTACAAAAAAATGCTGGCTGTGATTGTGTTGATGTTTACAGGTTAAACCCCGCTTGATAAATAATGATAGATGAAATGTTATTTAAAACGGATAAGATTACTAATGTTCTCAATAAGTCATCTTACAAATGTAGCTATCCTCTTAGATTGTCTATAGTAATTAAAATTGTACGATTTTACAAAATGTCTTCTTTGTAACTAACATTGAATAAATAGAAGGAATGCCTGCTTTCGATCTGTTTACGTTTTTTGTCATAAATAATACACATCATGACATAATTCCACTGGACACCATCCAAACTTGAAAATGAAATGGCAATGTATGACTGAGCAGTTGTAAGAACACATTCAACCCCGCAGCCATGAACAAGGGACAAGATAAATTGGTGATAAATGATTACGCTATAGACCTTCAGCTTTTGACATGTGGTAACTCGGCTCTTACAACAGACCAGAATGAAAACATCTTCAAGCACGTTTTTGAGTATATAAAAAAATCAGAGAGATTTATACTCGTCTAAAATCAGACAGACACGCACACACACACACACATCATCATCATCATCATCATCATAATTATAATTCTCTTCATTATCATTAATTCAGCTTGTGTAAAGTTTGCATTTTTTTCTCTCTTTTTGTCATACTCAGTTAGATTAATATGAATATTGATATATACTGCATGTCTTAAATTAACATGCTCTATTATTATTATAACTGTATTGTATATGAGAGAGGACTTTCATAAGCTGGAATAACCTGTGCCTGATCCCCTTTGTATTTTGTGAGCAAAATAAATATGTGTAAATCAAATACTGAATGGGTGTAGCGTTGCTCAACACTTAGCAATGAGTCAGTGCTGTGACTATATTAAAATGCAAAATATTAATCAGCAAAGAAGTAACAAAACATCAATTTTTTACAAGTGTAAGTTTTTCATTGGCTGACAAATTGAGATTGGGACTTATATGATATCAGTCTCAGATTGAGATAAATATTAAAATTAAGCAAATTCACCCAGCCATGAAATTGAAGTCAAGTTTACAATGACAGGCGTCAGACTGGCTTTATATACTCACCTAACTGTAGCACCAGAAATATGGTTAGCTTGGGTGTTTAAGATGTTGTAAATTGACATAGATATGAAAAAGATAACAAGGTCACTCAACCATGAAATTTAGGTCAATGTAACATTACAGGTGTCAAAGTATAATATAAGTTACCGAACCCGACATGAATCAAAGGTTGAGGTTACATGACAGGTGTCAGACCGGTATGTACCCACATATATACAACAAGGTAATCATATATGGTACCTGCAGGTGTTCCATTTAGGCCTACAAAAATAAGTATTAATATAAAACTTTAAATGATTCAGTCGTTTTAGTTAGTGTAAATAGGTGGAGATATACTGTACATACTGAAACGTGGATATAAAGTAACTACGCTTCTGAAGACCTTCAAAATTTTTTAATTATTGTAATCTAGATGGTTTAATTTTATTTATCATGTACTCGTATCGATAGGAGCATTATTTTTTTTCCCACTGCTTGAGTGCTCCATATAATTAAACTTGAAAGATTACTGTACTGCATGCAGGTCAATGGCAGAGAAAGATGAAACATCAAGCTGGGCTACAGAGTTCAAAACTCAGTGCTAACTCTTCTGACTGCAGCAGTGTTTGACACTCGAAAACAACAGTGATGAATTATTTAATGCTATATCTTGTGTTTATTCTTTTTATTCAGTTCACAATGTTCTGACAATATTAAAACATGACATAATATTACATATAAAATATTACCTAAAGACATTAAACGTTATAAAAACATAGTTAGTTTCATTCAATCAACCAGTTAATCATTCAATACATATTTCTATAATTAACAATATAATCTTTTTCAATCCATGTCAGAATTACACCTGGATTTCGAAATACAGAAACTCATAAACTTTGTCATAAATAATTACTTTGTATACATTTATATTACACTTCATAAAAACCTTATATGAAAATACAAAATTCAAATTTTTCAACAATACTGGAATAAAATTTTTATTCCAGTATTGTGGACAATACTAGTATTCCAGTATTGTGGTCGCCAAGTTCAAGTGATCTATCTGCACAGAACAGAACGTCATGGTGGGAAAAATAGTAGTTTCGCTTCCCTTCCCAAGATTATGGTTTCCCCAAGTAAATGACGATGAGCCTCCGAGTCCGAAGCCACAACTCTCAAGTATCTAAGCCCTAGTTTACTGATTTGTGTTGACGGAATTCAGCAACTGCATAGTAATCTTTAATGTCAATCCCTCCTCGGAGAGGTGAAGTGAGGTGGCAAAGATCTTAGTTTGTTAAAGAAAGATGAGATACACCCCGTATATGGCCCATACCTATACTTGTTAAACTGTGGCTCACCTCACCTTACCTCAGGGTAGGTGAGGTGATGTGGCAAAGATCTTGTTAGATTTCAATTCAAATATTTTATTGTTTTAAACAAATGGATTGGATGACAGGCAATTGCCTATACAAATCCTCTCCTTCATACAAGATAGATCATAGATATAAACATACATAATTTACATGAAAATACATATACAGTCGAACCTCGTTGTGTGGATCTCGGTTGTGTCGATAACTCGGATGTCTCGATATGTTTTGTTGGTCCCGGCAAATTTTCCGTATCACTAATGCATTTTTACCTCTGATGTGTCGATCTCGGATAAATCGATATCTCGGATAACTCGAGGTATTTTGTCAGTCCGTATGAAAATAAAATGTTCTTATTAACTCGGATATGTCGATATCCAGTAAATGAGAATTTACATTACCTTAATGAGTGATTAATTAGTAAAATTATGCAATCTCAGGTAAATCTATTTCCTTAATCACTGTTGGTTTATTTATGTTTGTTTATTTAACAGTCAAACATGTCAAGGTAAACACCAGTCTTAATCAACTGATTTAGACACGCCTGAATTGATTGATGATTGTAAATTGCATCATTAATTTAACAAAACGAAATAAAGATACCCAAGCTCTCCTTTTTAATTTAAGGTTGTCGGGTCGTTTATATTTTTAATTAAAATGATTATGTACAGACGGTAACTTTTGATGGTGTAATAAATTTGTAATTAAAAAGTGACAACTTTTCATATCTGTGTGTGAATACCAAGCTGTATTTTTTGCCATATAAACGAGGTAGGGAGATCTTTCGATCATAACAAGTTTCAGTATGGCAGAACAATCTAGTGAAGGACCCAGTCATTCTGCTGGGGGGATAGCTAGATCGGCTAAACGGAAACTTAATGTAAAATCTATGGAAGACAAATACAAGTCAACGCGATTATAGAAGTCGAGAAATCATCCAGAACTAAGACCGATATTGCCCGTCAGTTTGGAGTTCCTCAAAACACATTATCCACATGGATAAAAAATTCACAAAAAATTAAAGATGCTTATCTGCAAAGTAGCTTTGCACTTGAACGTAAAAGAATGAGAGTTGCAACATTTGATTATGTAGAACAAGCTTTACTGAAATGGTTCAAGTCAGTTAGAGACCAAAATGTTCCTATATCTGGTCCACTCCTCACTGCAAAGGCAGAGGAACTTGCAAGTCAGTTAGGGCATTATGATTTTAAATGTAGCAATGGCTGGTTAGATAGGTTCAAAGAACGTCACTCAATAACATTCAAGAAAATCTGCGGTGAAGCCAAGTCCGTTGATACCCAGAGTCAGGCCATGACAGCATGGCAAACAGAATTGCAGACGATTTTAAGAGAATTTTCTCCAAGCAATATTTTTAATGCAGATGAAACAGGCCTTTTCTTTAGACTTCTGCCAGAGAAAACGTTAGAATTTAAAGGTACCGACTGCAGTGGCGGCAAACGTAGTAAAGATAGGCTCACAGTCCTAGTTAGCGCAAATATGATAGGGTCCGAAAAATTGCCACTCCTGGTTATTGGGAAATCTGCAAACCCAAGGTGTTTCAAAAACGTAAAGACATTACCAACTGAATATAAAGCCAACAAAAAAGCCTGGATGACTTCCGAGATTTTCACGCAATGGCTACTTAAACTTGACAGGAAGTTTCACCACCAAAACAGAACCGTGGCAATGGTAGTAGACAACTGTCCGGCCCATCCGCATGTACCAACTTTAAAAAACATTAAACTTGTCTTCTTACCACCCAACACCACCAGCAAGACTCAACCATGTGACCAGGGCATTATACAAAATCTGAAAGTCCAGTACAGAAAACGAGTGATTATACGCCAACTCAGATGCACAGACAACAACCAGGAGTTCCACATAACAGTACTAGATGCACTACGACTACTTCAACAAGCTTGGACAGCAGTAACATCAACAACAATCGCCAACTGCTTTACACATGCAGGATTTACATCAGAAACTCAACAACAACCACAAGAACACAGTGATGAAGAAGACGACGATGATATACCCCTTGCTCGCCTTGCCGGTTTAAACTTTACACAGTACGCAACAGCTGATGACGACACACCAACTACCCAACC
>MJUU01055200.1:198463-240301 GCA_002080025.1 Modiolus philippinarum | reverse complement strand
AACCTTTTACTAGTAGATATAAAATGGTGAACTGCCTTAAATATTTCAATATTCTCCTTAATGGCTAAATCTGAGGACCCGTTTAGTAAAGTATCTGTATTTATAAAGGCTTGAAATTTATTAAGTGAATGAAAAAGGTGTGTTCGCTGTAAAATAAAACCGAGGACAGACATAAAAATAGTGATCATTGTCCTCAGTTTCATCCCCACAAGCACACTGTGAGCTATCAGATAGATGAGACTGATGCAAGTGATGGTTTAAGTTGCTAACTTCATTTCGAAGCTGGCAGTGATAAATATTTTGGGAACGAGAACCGAAGGAAAAATAGTTTGTTAGAGAAAGATGGGGTACACCCCACACCTATACTTATTATACTGTGAGGTGAGGTGAGGTGGCAAAGATCTTATAAGTTTGTTAGAGAAAGATGGGGTACATTTACACCCCATACCTATACTTGTTCTACTGTGGCTCACCTCACCTTACCTCAGGTAAGGTGAGGTGGCAAATATCTTAGTTTGTTAGAGAAAGATGAGGTACACCCCATACCTATACTTGTTATACTGCAGCTCACCTCACCTTACCTCAGGTGAGGTGAGGTGGCAAAGATATTACTGTAGTTTGTTAGAGAAAGATGAGGTGCACTCTATACCTATACTTGTTCTACTGTGGCTCACCTCACCTTACCTTAGGTGAGGTGAGGTGGCAAAGATCTTAGTTTGTTAGAGAAAGATGAGGTACACCTGACCCATACCTATACTTGTTATACTGTGGCTCATGACCCATACCTATACTTGTTATACTGTGGCTCACCTCACCTTACCTCAGGTGAGGTGAGGTGAGGGGCAAAGATCTTAGTTTGTTAAATAAAGATGAGGTACACCTGATACCTATACTTGTTCTACTGTGGCTCACCTCACCTTACCTCAGGTGAGGTGAGGTGAGGGGCAAAGATCTTAGTTTGTTAGAGAAAGATGAGGTACACCCGATACCTATACTTGTTCTACTGTAGCTCACCTCACATCAGGTGAGGTGAGGTGACAAAGTTCATAGTTTGTTAGTGAAAGATGGGTTACAACTTTAACCCATACCTATACTTGTTATACTTTGGCTCACCTCACTTTCTCAGGTGAGGTGAGGTGAGGTGACAAAGATCTTAGTTTGTTAGAGAAAGATTGGGTACCAGTACACCCCATACCTATACTTGTTATACTGTGGCTATGAAGGCTATATAGTATACAAACATCTTGAAGCATAATTCAATCTAAATCTTGATGTACTTGGTTGTTGCATACATGTAGTTCCAACCTTGTAAGGGCATAGGGTCTGTACGTCTCGTCCAATTTTGACACTTCCGGGCACATTAATCATGTTAATTGTACCCGGAAGTTACATTTTTAACAAACAAATATGACGTTTCAAGCAAAAAATTGAACGTCATAATATTAAAACTTCATATTTGGGCGGGAAACGTTTTCAAATTTCAATTTTATCATGAAATCACGGTGTCTCATGATGAGACTTACAATGTACAGACCCTATTGAGTTATCAAAGACTTACATGAACAATTAAAGTGATATGGAGTAAATGTACATAGGACAAAACCTCTATAAACACATGTTAGGATTATGGACATGGAACAATGCGTTCATTGTTGTTCTTCATCTTGAAGTCACCATGAGGCATTCAACAAAGAGCAAACACTCCTACCTGCCTACCTCCCAGTGAATTTAAGACCCCCTTACACTGGTCTAAGTTGAATTCACTTGCTTAATGTTGAACAACACCATATCGTACCATACAGCAGGGTTTTGCTTCATTACATTTTTCTCAATCTCTCCATTTCTACAACATGCTTGATAAACATGATACTGTAAAACAACTTATTTTCATGGATAATTTAATTCCTGTTTTGTCCCTCAAGGTGAACTTCACGTTGACTTATTTTCATGATTTTCAGATTTTTTAGTGCATTTATCAATGTTTATATAAGGCTTATGATATTTCAGGGCCATTTATTTTTGCCATATTTTTATACTCACAAAGATTGTGAAAATTGATTAATTGCAAAAATTAGTTAGTTTTCAGTAACTGTTTACTCATCGAATACATAACTTTAAAGTGTTTATGTCTCTAGATTATTTAATATTAACAATAATTTCTTTATTTTTGATTTTCAGGTTAAATTACTGAAAAATAAAAAGACAAAAACATGAAGACTGTTTCTATGGTAACAAGTGACGTGTGGAAGGAAGTATTGTCATATGTAAACAAAGCTGTTGTGTTTATTGACAATGCTATTGGAGAGATTCTCCACTGGAATGGAGGACTGTGTTTACTTACTGAGGCAGGTGCTCAAGATGTAAAAGAATTCTCTTCATTTGAGGTACTAACCTAATTTTTGTTCTCCTTGGGAGTTGATTGATCAGAGTTTAAATTGATTAGTTTTTCCATTATAAAATTTTCTTGTCTGGTCTCTGACAGCATGTACTTTTGTTTTATAGATATGAATGATAATGTGTTGGTAAGGTGAGCTGCAAAGGTAGAATATATGATTCGGAATGCAAACAGTGATGAAAGTCATCTTTTAAAACCTGTTAACATCGGAAAATCCAGCAAGGTCTACGACTGGATTTGAATCCCTGCTTTGTTGTCATCTATGGCAACACCGTCTGCACTATGTCCAGCGCCCTAGACCACTAGGCCACCTAGGCTATATAAAAATATAGCTTTCGGTATAGCTTTTATATAGCCTAGTTGGCTTAGTGGTCCAGGGTGCTGGACATAGTGCAGGCAGTGTTGCCATAGATGACAACAAAGGAGGGGTTCAAATCCAACCGTAGGCTTTGCTGGATTTTCCGATGTTAACAGGTTTAAAAAGACGATTTTCATCACTGTTGGCATTGGGAATCATACATGTATATTCTATCTTTGCAGCTCACCTTGCCAACACATTATCATTCATATTATATAGAGCTAAGTGCAACACTACTATCTATGTTTTATAAATACCCCGGTTTTTATGCTACTTAAAAGTTTCATTCAATTTTTATGGCATATTCTTTTATGATGTGCTTTTTTGTTTTAGATAAGGCATGTAAGGTCAAAATATACCAGGAAAACAATGACAATGTTCAAATACGTGTCATTACACTTATTTCTGTAAGTCAGTACTTTTAACCCCACCGCAATTTTTGCGCCTGTCCCAAGTCAGGAATATGTTGGTCATTGGGTTGTCCTTGTCTTCTTATAAAATTTTAGTTTCTTGATATTTGGGTTATTGGATGTGGTTTGTTTCCATCGATTTATTCACTTTTTTACCTTTTCGGGGCCATTTAGGGCTTACTATATGGTGTGAGGTTCCTCACTGTGTTGAAGACCATATGGTGACCCCAGATGTTTTGTTTTTTGTCGTTTTAACCTGGATATGGGATGTTGTCTCCTTGACACTTACCCCATTTCCTTTCTTTTTCATATTTTTGTTGAAATGTCAAACCACTTTGTCTATCATGTCTATTGATGAAAAATTAGAACTTTTACAATAAATCATTTGAGAGGAGCATGATGTTGATGTAACTCATAATTTAACTGAACCTTAAAACTTTAATATATATATTCCAAAATGCCATACAGCTCATTAAAATTATTACAGTTGGAGTTAATATATGTGTTATGGTCTCATGTTCATTTACTCCATATCCTTTCGTAAAATATTTAATACAGGAGTTTGTCTTTTATCGCAGTGTGGAGTTGGTAAAACAATTCCCTGTGGTAGAGATGTATGCTCTTTATTTTTCTTAGATATGGTGTACTTGTACATGAGATAATATCTCATGTGTACACTTTGTTCAATTACTATTAACTAAATTTATGTAAATTCTAAAACCGAAGGATTAACTGTAACTCCCTCCATCGTAGTTTTGTCCATAGCTATATTTGATATTAATGATTATTCGGATTTCGTTTGGTTTTGCATTTTTAACATTTTTTAAAAGTATGGATTTCCTTTGTTTGGGTTATAGTGCTGCTTATGAGGAATAAATTTCCGAAATGGCCATACAGCTCATTAAAATTATTACAGTTGGAGTTAACATATGTGTTATGGTCTCATGTTCATTTACTCCATATCCTTTCNTTTTTTTTTTTTTTTTTTTTTGATTTACCAAACACAAATATAAAGTATATCAGAGCTGACAATTATTATCTCCCCTTACTGCAGTGCCAACTATTTCCAGTAGTCCAGTAGTCCTTTGGTGGATCTAAATCCATGTAATTTAGAATTTTAATGGACAGGCTCCAGATCCCATGAATGGAAGATGCCATTTTGGAACCTTAATGGGAAATAAATTTATTGACCTGATCCTCTGAAACAACTTGTCCAATCAGAACAAATATTAGACACAATTCTTATTGAATGCTCCATGTCAAAATCACACCTCATCCCAATAGGCAACTATTTGGGAACGCCTAGTTTAACATTGGACCATATAATTATTATACAACTTGTTTTATTGAATTCAATGATGCTCTCTTAAACTACTTAAACATGTAAAACAATTTTCACCAAATTAGATTGCAGTATCATTATTTGAATGGTTCCTGCCAAAAATGTTCACAACGGTATTGTATTCCTTTGCATTATACTAGGATTATTATTGACTATTGACCTCTGAGTGTTTGACTGTGCCAAGAATGAATGATATGTCAATCAACAGTCAAGTGTGCAGTCATGCTAAGATGTCACAACAGAATAGATTTGAATAATAGGGAAGGAAAAAGACAGAAAATGTGCTTATGATATTGAAGATCTAACATAGTTTGACTGATTTTTCAGACAGACAAACACATATCTATGTGTCTATTTGCATGTGTGCGCATGCTTTTGTGTGATATATATGGAATATAGGACATTTTGTTTTTGATACAGACTTTATCACGACCAGTATCAAGTGAGCCCATTAGGGCGAGCTTGATGCGTTACGCCTTGATAATATCAGTATCAAAAACAAAATGCCCTATATTTCTTTTAAAGGTAGTGCACAAAATGATAAATAAAACTATATAATTATACTATAACTAATCCAAGATTCTGATTATCGCAAAATATTCAACGAATGATCGAATAACGCAGTAATTCACGAATGCGCGGAGCGCATGAGTGAATTACAGCGTTTTTCGATCATGAGTTGAATATTTTCGATAATCAGAATCAAGGATTAGTTATAGTTTTTATTATATAGATTTTCACGAATATTTGATGGTTCCGTTGGTGATTCATTTCATGAACTACGTTTTCAAGATTAATCCGCTGTGACGTTTACTTAACAACAACGTTGACAACGTCTATTGTGACGTCACTTCCTAGAGTGAAATTATGGAAAATAATTTCACAGTTAATTATCACTTTTCTTTCACTGGGAAATTTCAATCTTTCATCGTTATCTATATAATAATAAATTGAAATAAGCTGATATTTCTATCTTAATGTTGTTTATTGCAATAATTCATATCTTTTCTTCATTTAATGAGTATGGAAACGACATATAGTACAAAACATTACATCAGCATAGCAACCTGCATGTGACATCTTCAGAATTACCCAATAATTTCGTGATAATGTCCACTTAAGTGATACTGAGATTATCAGTCTCTGTAGATCAAAGGAAATTCATACAAATTATCAATAAAAGATATCAACTAATTTTCTGTTTACATTTTAGAGTGCTCAAAGTCACCAAAAGAAAGCAGTATTCATAACAAGCAGCTGTTTAGAAGGTGTTGCAAGGGAGATAATTCGAGACATTATCCAAGCCAGCGAACTTCAGTATGTGATCATTATCTCTGCAGTCTCTCCCAGAATGCATCTGTACAATACAACAGGAAGTTTTGATGGGGATTCCAACTATGTGTTTGATTCATTTGAAGAAGATGTCTTGGAGTGGATGGGCAATATGGTAACACAATTTTATATTCGAAATTATTTTTAATTGACAAACTTATTGTCAAAGAGTTAGATGTGATGAAATGTAAATGGCTCAAATCATTAAAATCTTGACATAATAACTATCTGTCAAATGAACAATAATCAGTTACTGAATATTGAATGATGTGTCGTAATGCTCTTATGTATTGTATGGTTGTTATATTTCGGAGTGTATTTATTTTTCGCGCTATTTGCGTTTAACAAAATAAGTGCTAAAATTCATACCTGCAAATATTTCAATGTAAACCTGAATATAAAGAAACATAAGGATTTAAAAATCTGCAAATATAAAACACCACAAATGAATCCATCATTGAAAAGCACAAAAATATCATACCGTGATAATAAAGCCCAATACAGTAAAGTGAAGCAAATTTTATTATTAAAATATTAGATCATACGTTAAATTTACGTAAATGTTTCATTGATACATGTATCTTCATTTAGCATTCCCACAATTGCTTCATGTAAAGTTTATTTATGAAATGATTTATGGAAGCCATTGGATATTGCATATTCTCTAATTCTTATGCTGTTCTCGTCAATTTCATTCCATGGGAGATCAAAGTGTTCTCCAACATGTGCAAAAGTTGATCTCGCAATTTCATTGGATATTAAAAGGTCACAAACTTATATTCAAATAGCAAAATATGCCTTACATACAATTAATTTGAGCCTAAATCAATTTAACAAGTATTTTTCTTGAAGCATACGTTGTTTATTTATCTTGAATCACCTATGAAAGCTTTTTTTTGGTTGATTTCCATACAGTGTAAATTTCATTTCCGGTGATGTCACAGTATTGATTGTAGAGGCCCACGACAGGGTTAAAACTAAAAATGGTGAAAATGGCATTAGTTTCAGGAAACGTCTATCATTTACAAGTCATTGTTGATTATAGTTCTACTTTCTCAAGGGTTAAACATAAAAGTTTAACCCTTTTGGCAGTAGAACTATGATAAACAACGACTTGAAAGGATAGATACTATATTTAGGGCCCCGCCATGAAATGGCGGCGCCCTATAGTAATCAGCTTGTCCGTCCGTCTGTCCGTCCGTCCGTCAGCATTTTCTATGTCGTACGATAACTTAAGAATTCCTTAACGGATTTTTATGATTTTTTTACTCAAAGTTGCACTGGCTGAAGGAAGCTCCCTTTTGTTTTTGAAGGAAATCGGAAAATGATTTTTGGGGAAAAAACTTCATTTTCAGCTCACCTGGCTATGCCAGGGTGAGCTTTTGCCATCACTTTGCGTCCGTCGTCCGTCCGTCGTCCGGCGTCCGTCGTTAGCTCACTTTCAAAAATCTTCTCCTCTGAAACTACTAGAGGGATTGGTTTGAAACTTTATAGTAATCATCTATGACATGTCCTGTACAAACGATCCTCATTTTATAATGATCCNATGAGGTAGAATGATTAAAGTCCATTCCCTCTTACTAACATGGCCCACATCAACCATATTGGTATGTATTATGCATTTTGGAATGACAACAACAATGCATGCTTAGGATGCTGTCTCTGACCTATATTTTACGCATGAGCGATTTGGTTAGGTAGAGTGGTTAAAGTCTATTCCTGCTTACTGACATGGCCCACATGAACCATATTGGTATATTTGATGCCTTTTGGGATGACAACAACAATGCATGCTTTGGATGCTGTCTCTTACCTTCATTTTACGCATGACTGAATCTGTTATAAAGAATTATTATAGTCCATTCCTGTTTACTGACATGTGCAACATGTGACAATGCTGCAGATAACAGATAGAGGTGAAGTGTAAACTAAAAAATGTTCATCATATCAAGATCTACATACTCTGAAATTTTGAAGAAAATCCAAAGGCCTGTGTATGATTTATTGGCCGTTTTTCACCAATTTTTTTCCCCAATGCCATATGGTTATGGGTTATTTCCCTTTAAATCTGTGTTCAAATCTTTTTTGGTTAACTTTTCCCTTTTAAGCTGTAGAGAAATTCCTTACTATCACTTCATTTAAAAAATTATTTCTTCCATAATTTAGAGAAAAAACAGTGTTTTTGTGCAAATTTCTGCAATTTTTTGCAAAAATACTTTCTTAATCTTTACCTTATTCCATGTTGTAATGATTTTCCTATATAAACATATAGTGTAGATTACAGGAACTCTAGTGTGTAATGACTATGACCTCTGCTGACATGAATGTTGAATTAGTTTATCAGCTTCATTGGCTGCTTAATGTTAAAAATATAAGTAAATAAAATTTTTAGTGAGCAGTTGATGAATTAACCTTGAAAACCACTGAATGGATTTGAACAGAACTTGGCATTAATGATGCTTATGAGGTGCTGACTATAATATATATGTGTATTGTGACTTTTATGCCTAAATGTCATCCAACATGGCCATCTGCGGGGAACTTAATTTATTACTCGACTGTATGGAAAGAGCATACAAAGAATTTTTTATCAGAAACAACTTGGCTAGTCACAATGTATCTTAGATGGTCCCCTTCAAAACAGATGTCCTTCAAGTCTGCACCTTATGCAAATTGGCTACCAATGGGAAACATAGTTTAATATAGGAGTACATTCAAAGATCTTCTTCTTTAAAACCATTTGGCCAGTTGGAAATGAACTTTGGCGCAATACTTAATTTTCTTTAAAATTGTGTCCTGCAGATCCATCCCTTATCCAAGATGGCATGCAATAGGGAAAATAGTTAAATTAAAGTTGGATCATATAACATAAATGTTTATTTACATAGTTTGAAAATGAGACCCTTTAACATATAAGTTGATTTGAAGTTATGTATTGGCCATGGTCCAGGTGAGCGATACAGGCTCTTGAGAGCCTCTTGTTCAATTGCATGAGAATGTATATCATGGCGCGAATTGAGATGCATTGTTGCACAAAGGACTTGGCACAGATCATCGTTTGCATGTCTTCGTGTGTTTCTTGGACGAATTATTATTTCCATAAAGACTCATGTCTTGTCAGCTTTTGCGTCTTGTCAGCATTCACAAACCTTTCATTCAGGTCTCTTCTTTAGAATTAAATTTCAAACTGTGCTTTATCAAGATGGTGCTGTCATTGTTTAGTCTATGTTGAGTGTACAGCAGGGAACCCATAATATGTAATAGGTTTCTGGTATAAAATCATTCTTTGAATGTTTGTCTCTAATGGTTTGATTGCCATTGGTTGGCTGGTGTGATCAAATGAAGATGGCCACCAGTAAATACTTGCCAGAAAGGCATGTTAATTTTCTTGATGAGCAAAACATGGTTTTTTACCTTTCTTGGTTTTGATATCATCATTATAATTAGACCCATAGTAAAAATGCACGACATAGACAGGCAATTATTCATATCATACATGGACACTATTGGACAGTGTACATAAAATATCAATAGATTAGATACTGATCATTGCCATCATAGACACTAATCCACCAGTCCCTTTGGGACCTTGATTAGCTCACCTCACGAAGTGAGGGGGCTTATGTGATACCCCGAGCGTCGGCGTCCGCGTTGGCGTCCCCGTCGGCGTCCGGTTAGGACGAATGGTTTAAGTCCTTTCCTGGTTACTGACATGTTCCATATCAACCATATTAGTATGTATGATACATTTTGGGATGACAACAAGAATGCATGATTCGGATGCTGTCTCTGACCTACATTTTATGCATGAGCGACTTGGTTAGGTAGAATGGTTAAAGTCCATCCCCGGTTACTACATGTCCCACATCAACCATATTGGTATGTATGATGCATTTTGGGATGACAACAAGAATGCATGCTTTGGATGCTGTCTCTGACCTACATTTTATGCATGAGCGACTTGGTTAGGTAGAATGGTTAATGTCCATTCCCGGTTGCTGACATCTTTCGCATCAATCATATTGGTATGTATGATGCATTTTTGGATGACAACAAGAATGCATACTTCGGATGCTGTCTCTGACCTACATTTTATGCATGAGCGACTTGGTTAGGTAGAATGGTTAAAGTCCATTCCCGGTTACTGACATGTTCCGTATCAACCATATTGGTATGTATGATGCATTTTGGGATGACAACAAGAATACATGCTTCAGATGCTGTCCGTGACCTACATTTTACGCATGAGCGACTTTGGTTAGGTATAATGGTTAAAGTCCATTCCCAGTTACTGACATGTCCCACATCAACCATACTGGTATGTATGATGGATTCTGGGATGACAACAACTATGCATGCTTCAGATACTGACTGTGACCTACATTTTATGCATGAGCGACTTGGATAATTAGAATGGTTAAGGTCTATTTCTGCTTTATACTGCCGTGTGCTACATCAACCATATTGATATGTATGATGCATTATGGGATGACAGTCATTGACCTACATTTTACGCATGAAGGAATCATGTTCCGTATCAACCATATTGGTATATATGATGCATTTTGGGATGACAACAAGAATACATGCTTCGGATGCTGTTCGTGACCTACATTTTACGCATAAGCGACTTTGGTTAGGTATAATGGTTAAAGTCCATTCCCGGTTACTGACATGTTCCGCATCAACCATATTCGTATGTATGATGCATTTTGGAATGACAACAAGAATACATACTTCGGATGCTGTCTCTGACCTACATTTTATGCATGAGCGACTTGGTTAGGTAGAATAGTTAAAGTCCATTCCCAGTTACTGACATGTCCCACATCAACCATATTGGTATGTATGATGCATTATGGGATGACAACAAGAATACATGCTGTGGATGCAGTCCGTGACCTACATTTTACGCATTAGCGACTTTGGTTAGGTAAAATGGTTTAAGTCCATTCCCAGTCACTGACATGTCCCACATCAACCATACTGGTATGTATGATGCATTCTGGGATGACAACAACTATGCATGCTTCCTTTCTGAGCAGTAATATACCTACCTCTCCAGCCTATGGAGTGTACATTTCACAGTTGATTCGTTACTGTCGAGGATGCAGTTTATACAGTGACTTTTTAGTTAGAGCAAAAACACTGTCCCAAAAGCTGCTTAATCAGGGATTTGTTCAGCCTTTGTTACTTTCATCCCTTCAGAAATTCTATGGCCGTCACCATGACATCATTGACAGATATGACGTGTCTGTGTCCCAAATGAAAACGGACATTTTCAGCTAGATTTCACGTCTTCACGGATTTGACATAATCGGATTTGACTCAACCCTGGATTGACTCACTGATAGTGTGACGGGTGCCGCTAGCGGAGCAGGACATGCTTACCCTTCCGGAGCACCTGATGTCACTCCCGGTTTTCATGGGAGTTCACGCTATGAGTGCCTTAGTTCTTAATGTTATCTTTTTTATTTCCGTACATTGTAGCTGTCTCACGTCCTTGTTTTGTCTTTGTTTTTATCTGTTACCGTTTTTGCCATGTCTTTGGATTTCGATTTTTGTAGTCATCGCTTCCCTTGTTCCTTCGGTATTCTACTGCCGTTGTTTTCAGATACTGACTGTGACCTACATTTTATGCCTGAGCGACTTGGTTAATTAGAATGGTTAAGGTCTATTTCTGCTTTATACTGCCGTGTGCTACATCAACCATATTGATATGTATGATGCATTATGGGATGACAGTCATTGACCTACAGTTTACGCATGAATGAATCTGTTTAAAAGAATGATTATAGTCCATTCCTGTTTACTGACATGTTGAACATGTGACAATGCTGTGCAACGAGGTGAGCTTAGCAGGCTGTGGCTGCTTCTATGTTTATCTCCTCTGAAACCACTGAAGCATATTTTACTCAACTTTTCAGTTATTATAAATGTGAGGGTTTTACAGAGATAGTTCATTTCGCTCAGCTCTGCTGAAAAAATAACCACAAGCGCTGTGCATAGTTTGATTCATTTAAATGAGCAGTTTCAGCCTACACAGACAGTAACTAAGTTACAGTCTCATGTACATATTTTTATCCTTAAAAGAAAAAACACAAAAATAATTCTCATTCAATCACACTTTGCACTCGTACGATTATTTACACTTTCACAATTTTCATGCCTCCATGAATCGAAGATTCGGGGGCATATAGTTTTTGGTCTGTCTGTCTGTTTGTTTGTCTGTTTGTCTGTTTGTCCACAAAAAACTTAAGCATTGAGTATATCTTTTGAATGGTAAGTGAAAGGGCTCTCATGTTTGCATGTGTATTCCTTGTGGCAAGACCTTTCATGAGATACCAAAATTTTGGACCTCGTAACCTTGACCTTGACATGTGATGGACTTTTTGAAAAAAATATTTAACTTAAACATTGGGTAAATCTTTTGAATGGTAAGTGATATGGCTTTCATATTTTGCATGTGCATTCCTTGTGGCAAGACCTTTTTATTGGAACCAGAAAAGTTGACCTTGTGACTTTGACCTTGGCCTGTGAACAACTGCATAAAAACTTTAACATTGAGCATATCTAGTGAATGGTAAGTGATAGGGTTTTCATAGTTTGCATGTGTATTTCTTGTGGAGAGACCTCTCTAACCATACCAAAATTTTGGACCTCATGACCTTGACGTTGACATGTGATGAACTTTCTGAAAAAGAAAACTTTAACATTGGGTAGATCTTTTGAATGGTAAGTGATATAGCTTTCATATTTTGCATGTGCATTCCTTGTGGCAAGACCTTTTAATTGGTACCAGAAAAGTTGACCTTGTGACCTTGACCTTGGCCTGTGAACAACTGCATAAAAACTTTAACATTGAACATATCTTTTGAATGGTAAGTGATAGGGCTTTCATAGTTTGCATGTGTACTCCTTGTGGTGAGACCTTTCAGTTGGTACCAGAATATTTGACCTTGTCACCTTGACCTTGGCATGTGACCGTCCGGTAAAATTTCACCAGAAAAATGAAATAAGTTTTTGTTTTATTTTATATTATATATAGAAATTAAACTCATTTATGACGAAATATTTCTTGATATCTATAGAATTTTTTTTTGTAAAAAAGATTTTTTTAAATCATTCAGCATACATTTTGTATTTTCTTCATTAATTCACTTTCGTTTTACAGGTATTTATATATGTATTGTATATATCAATGATAATGGATGAAACTAAAAATATCTATTATTTCATTTTTTCTCTTCTGTGTATTCCTCCACTTTGGGGAACCAGTATTGATGATCCCTGGTGTAATCAAAGTACTGATAACACTGATAGACAGAACACAATGAGTTGACTATAAATGTTCCAAATAGTGGGGTAATTGTTTTTTAATAATGCTCGGATAATGATTGGAGGGGTTCATTTGGGTGACTTCTGTGTTTGTCTCCAATTGCAATCATCATTTGGTGTGATTTAACTTTTCAGTCGATACAAGAATTTATTTCTAAATTATTTTGTCAGAAGGACATTCATTGTTCAAAGTTGCTAAATGTTTCTTCTTTACTTCTACTCGGGGGGGGGGGGGCATAAATGTTTCACAAAACACATCTTGTTTGTTCTTGTAAATAGCATACACAGTGACAGTTTCTTCAACAAGTTTAAGAGGGAAGTAGAAACATGGGACTATATTCAAAAATCATCATTTTCACCACCTGCTCAAATATTTTTGAATATTTTTGAACAATTTTTGAACAATTTAAATAAATTGTACTGCAATGGTGTATGGACGCTTTTTTGTGTCGCCTGCTCTAAGAAGAGTCGACACATAGGTATTACTATCTGCCGTCTTACGTGGTCGTCCTGCATTGTACTGCATCATCTGTCGGTTTTTGCATCCGCAACTCCTCCAAAACAGCTGGTCCGATTCAAACCAAACTTTCAGGATATATTGTTCATCTGATGCAGTTGTGCACCTGATACTTAGAATTTTGGTTTCACAGATTTTAGAGGTTCATGGAGCCAAAATACCTCATTTGTAGATTTGGTTTGTTAATCCACGACGCCATCATAATTATCTGTCAGATTTAATCCAAACTAGCATGATATGTAGTTCACCTGATCTAATTGAGCATCTAATATGTAAAATGCATGCTTCAGATATGTAATTTTGTTCAATAAATTTGAGCATATCTCACATGTGAAATGTATTTATCATTGAAAAGCATGATAGTGCAAAATTTAAGATTAAATTTTGAACCAAATCAGTACAATGATAAATTTCTTATTGATTATTAACAAAAACATATGCATATTAGAAATTAGAGGTCATCCTGTGTCCTGAACATATCTGTATACAAAATTGTATGTCAAATTACCATACTGTTACCGTGGCAACTACCTGTATGAAATGAGTGTTATTTCTTTAAATTTTTTAACTTTATTTACAACAGATCTAAATTAGTGATGAAAAATAAATGCTTAAAAAAAATAGCGATATTTTCAATTGAAAAGGAGAGAAAGCACATTCCATAATCATATACATTTATGTTGGTTTTCTATTTTTTTTATAATTTTGTTTTTGTTGAAATATGCATTCCAAGATTTTTGTTTTGTTTTCAGGAAAAAAAAATCTCATTAAACTTATACTTGCAGGCAATGTTGTTTGCTTCTTGGCAAACCCATTTTTAGCCCAAAGGGTCAGTGTGAGCTATTGCCATCACTCAGCATTTGTCATCCATCTAAACACTAAAGCAAATTCAACAAAACTATACAGTTATGATGTACGGGAGGTCCTTTACAAAGATTGCTTATTTCCTTTCAATTTGATAGAAAAATCATTACTGCCAGCATGGAACATAGTTTTAACCTTGGGACCCTATAAAAAAATCACATTTTTAGCTCACCTCACGAAGTGAGGGGTGCTTATGTGATACCCCGAGCGTCGGCGTCCGCGTTGGCGTCCGCGTCGACGTCCGGTTAGGAAAAGAATGGTTAAAGTCCCACATCAACCATATTGGTATGTATGATGCATTTTGGGATGACAACAAGAATGCATGCTTCGGATGCTGTCTCTGACCTACATTTTATGCATGAGCGACTTGGTTAGGTAGAATGGTTAATGTCCATTCCCGGTTGCTGACATCTTCCGCATCAACCATATTGGTATGTATGATGCTTTTTGGGAAGACAAAAAGAATTCATGCTTTGGATACTGTCTCTGACCTACATTTTATGCATGAGCGACTTGGTTAGGTAGAATGGTTAAAGGCCATTCCCGGTTACTGACATGTTCCGCATGAACAATATTGGTATGTATGATGCATTTTGGGATGACAACAAGAATGCATACTTCGGATGCTGTCTCTGACTTACATTTTATGCATGAGCGACTTGGTAAGGTAGGATGGTTAAAGTCCATTCCCAGTAACTGACATGTTCCACATCAACCATATTGGTATGTATGATGCATTTTGGAATGACAACAAGAATACATGCTTTTGATGCTGTCCGTGACCTACATTTTACGCATGAGCGACTTTGGTTAGGTATAATGGTTAAAGTCCATTCCCTGTTACTGACATGTCCCACATCAACTATACTGGTATGTATGATGCATTCTGGGATGACAACAACCATGCGTGCTTCAGATACTGACTGTGACCTACATTTTATGTCTGAGCGACTTGGTTAATTAGAATGGTTAAGGTCTATTTCTGCTTTATACTGCCGTGTGCTACATCAACCATATTGATATGTATGATGCATTATGGGATGACGGTCATTGACCTACATTTTACGCATGAATGAATCTGTTTAAAAGAATGATTATAGTCCATTCCTGTTTACTGACATGTTGAACATGTGACAATGCTGTGCAACGAGGTGAGCTTAGCAGGCTGTGGCTGCTTCTATGTTTATCTCCTCTGAAACTACTGAAGCATATTTTACTCAACTTTTCAGTTATTATAAATGTGAGGGTTTTACAGAGATAGTTCATTTCGCTCAGCTCTGCTGAAAAAATAGCAACAAGCGCTGTGCATAGTTTGATTCATTAAAATGAGCAGTTTGAGCCTACACATACAGTAACTAAGTTACAGTCTCATGTACATAGTTTTAGCCTAAAAAGAAAAAACACAAAAATAATCCTCATTCAATCACACTTTGCACTCGTACGATTATTTACACTTTCACAATTTTCATACCCCCGTGAATCGAAGATTCGGGGGCATATAGTTTTTGGTCTGTCTGTCTGTTTGTTTGTCTGTTTGTCTGTTTGTCCACAAAAAACTTAAGCATTAGGTATATCTTTTGAATGGTAAGTGATAGGGCTCTCATATTTGCATGTGTATTCCTTGTGGCAAGACCTTTCAAAAGATACCAAAATTTTGGACCTCGTGACCTTGACCTTGACATGTGATGGACTTTTTGAAAAAAATATTTAACTTAAACATAGGGTAAATCTTTTGAATGGTAAGTGATATGGCTTTCATATTTTGCATGTGCATTCCTTGTGGCAAGACCTTTTTATTGGTACCAAAAAAGTTGACCCTGTGACTTTGACCTTGGCCTGTGAACAACTGCATAAAAACTTTAACATTGAGCATATCTAGTGAATGGTAAGTGATAGGGTTTTCATTGTTTGCATGTGTATTCCATGTAGAGAGACCTTTCTAACCATACCAAAATTTTGAACCTCATGACCTTGACCTTGACATGTGATGAACTTTCTGAAGTAAAAAAAAACTTTAACATTGGGTATATCTTTTGAATGGTAAGTGATATGGCTTTCATATTTTGCATGTGCATTCCTTGTGGCAAGACCTTTTTAGTGGTACCAGAAAAGTTGACCTTGTGACCTTGACCTTGGCCTGTGAACAACTGCATAAAAACTTTAACATTGAGCATATCCAGTGAATGGTAAGTGATAGGGTTTTCATAGTTTGCATGTGTATTCCTTGTGGAGAGACCTCTCTAACCATACCAAAATTTTGGACCTCATGACCTTGACCTTGACATGTGATGAACTTTCTGAAATAAAAAAAAAACTTTAACATTGGGTATATCTTTTGAATGGTAAGTGATATGGCTTTCATATTTTGCATGTGCATTCCTTGTGGCAAGACCTTTTAATTGGTACCAGAAAAGTTGACCTTGTGATTTTGACCTTGGCCTGTGAACAACTGCATAAAAACTTCAACATTGAGCATATCTTTTGAATGGTAAGTGATAGGGCTTTCATAGTTTGCATGTGTACTCCTTGTGGAGAGACCTTTCAGTTGGTACCAGAATATTTGACCTTGTCACCTTGACCTTATCATGTGACCGTCCGGTAAAAATTCACCAGAAAAATGAAATTAGATTTTGATTTATTTTATATTATATATAGAAATTAAACTCATTTATGACGAAACGTTTCTTGATATCTATAGAATTTTTTTTTGTAAAAAAGATTTTTTTAAATCATTCAGCATACATTTTGTATTTTCTTCATTAATTCACTTTCGTTTTACAGGTATTTAGCTAGGCTATGGAATAGCCTAGCTATACTAGGTAGTTCTTGGTGGGAAGTGAGGAGTACGCTTGCGTAGTGAGGAGAACGCATGCGGAGAAGACTATTGACCAATAGGAATTTCAAATTCTCGAAAATCAAAATGGCGTCCAGTTTCGTCCTGATAAAACGGGGCGGGGTTTAATTTTTCTGTTTCCTTGTGGAAGTTGAAAAGTATTTTAAACATTTACTATAGGCGGTACTGGGAACAGGTTTGTAGAGGATGATGGGATTGGTATTGCAATATCGCTTAGCCAAATAAATATAGAAATGATAAAAAGCAGTAATGTATTAATTTAAAACTAGAAGTTAATAAATAAAGATGAGGTATTGTGCAATAATCAATAATATACAAATACTATAAATGACTTTTCAATTGTGTTAAACAAAGCGTGATTGTAGTTTGTGGAGATACTTAGGCAATGGAGAACGAATGGTGGAAAGAGATAGAATTGCGTTTTTGCGGAAGAATAAAGAGCTACCGGTGTTTATTTGTGTGTGCTGTAAAAGGTTTATGTTTCGAAGCCAAGTACACGAGAAAGAATTTAATGAAAGAAATGATAAAAGGAGAGAAGCATATTGTGTGTAAAACGTGTAACTCTTATGTGTGTAAGGAGGCTATACCTCCTCAAGCAATGATAAATAATTTAGAAATGGATAAAGTTCCTTTTCAAGAATTAAATACGCTAGAACAACATTAAATTCTTCAGTTTACCATTGTACAAAATTTGTGATTTTACCTAAGAGTGATCAGCGAGCTGTACATGGTCCAGTTGTGTGTGTAGAATCCGACATGACAAAAATAACAAAAAGGATTGATTTGAGTATACAAATACATCATGAGCCACCACACCCTTGTCGATCAAACACGCAATTTTCTATCCAAGGCTATTCCATAGCTTAGCGTATCGTTTTTATTTCATAAAAACCATTATCCGATTTATATCATCCACTTATGTTTATAAAGTTCCCTCGTGTTTTCTAGTTATATATGTATTGTATATATCAATGATGATGGATGTTACTAAAATATCTATTATTTCATTTCTTCTCTTCTGTGTATTCCTCCACTTTTGGGGAACCAGTATTGATGATCCCTTGTGTAATCAAAGTACTGATAACACTGATAGACAGAACACAATGAGTTGACTATAAATGTTCCAAATAGTGGGGTAATTGTTTTTTTAATAATGCTTGGATAATGATTGGAGGGGTTCATTTGGGTGACTTCTGTGTTTGTCTCCAATTGCAATCATCATTTGATGTGATTTAACTTTTCATTCGATACAAGAATTTATTTCTAAATTATTTTGTCAGAAGGACATTCATTGTTCAAAGTTGCTAAATGTTTCTTCTTTACTTCTACTCGGGGGCATAAGTGTTTCACAAAACACATCTTGTTTGTTCTTGTAAATAGCATACACAGTGACAGTTTCTTCAACAAGTTTAAGAGGAAAGTAGAAACATGGGACCATATTCAAAAATCATCATTTTCACCACCTGCTCAAATACTTTTGAAGCAAATTTAAATAAATTGTACTGCAATGGTGTATGGACGCTTTTTTGTGTCGCCTGCTCTAAGCAGAGTCGACACATAGGTATTACTATCTGCCGTCTTACGTGGTCGTACTGCATTGTACTGCACCATCTGTAGGGTTTTTGCATCCGCACCTCCAACAAAACACCTGGTCCGATTCAAACCAAACTTTCAGGATATATTCTTCATCTAGTGCAGTTGTGCACCTGATACTTAGAATTTTGGTTTCACAGATTTTAGAGGTTCATGGAGCCAAAATAACTCATTTGTAGATTTGGTTTGTTAATCCACAAGTCCATCATAATTATCTGTCAGATTTAATCCAAACTCGCAGGATATGTAGTTCATCTGATCTAATTGAGCATCTAATATGTAAAATGCATGCTTCAGATATGTAATTTTGTTCAATAAATTTGAGCATATCTCACATGTGAAATGTATTTATCATTGAAAAGCATGATATTGCAAAATTTTAGATTAAAATTGGTTATTTAATTTTTGAACTAAATCAGTACAATGATAAATTTCTAATTGATTATTAACAAAAACATATGTATATTAAAAATTAGAGGTCATCATGTGTCCTGCACATATCTGTATACAAAATTGTATGTCAAATTACCATAATGTTACCATGGCAACTACCTGTATGAAATGAGTAGTATTTCTTTAAATTTTTTAACTATATTTACAACAGATCTAAATTAGTGATGAAAAATAAATGCTTAAAAAAATAGCGATATTTTCAATTGAAAAGTAAAGAAAGCACATTCCATATTCATATTTATGTTGGTTTTCTGTTTTTTTTTATAATTTTGTTTTTGTTGAAATATGCATTCCAAGATTTTTGTTTTGTTTTCATAAGAAAAAAATCTCATTAAACTTATACTTGCAGGCAATGTTGTTTGCTTCTTGGCTTAACCCATTTTTAGCCCAAAGGGTCAGTGTGAGCTATTGCCATCACTCAGCATTTGTCATCCATCTAAAGACTAAAGCAAATTCAGCAAAACTATACAGTTATGATGTACGGGAGGTCCTTTACAAAGATAGCTTATTTCCTTTCAATTTGATAGAAAAATTATTACTGCCAGCATGGAACATAGTTTTAACCTTGGGACCCTATAAAAAAATCACATTTTTAGCTCACCTCACGAAGTGAGGGGGGCTTATGTGATTCCCCGAGCGTCGGCGTCCGTGTTGGCGTCCGTGTCCGCGTCGGCGTCCAGTTAGGAAGAATGGTTAAAGTCCATTCCCGGTTACTGACATGTTCCATATCAACCATATTGTTATGTATGATTCATTTTGGGATGACAACAAGAATACATGCTTCGGATGCTTCCGTGACCTACATTTTACGCATGAGCGACTTTGGTTAGGTATCGTGGTTAAAGTCCATTCCCAGTTACTGACATGTCCCACATCAACCATACTGGTATGTATGATGCATTCTGGGATGACAACAACTATGCATGCTTCAGATACTGACTGTGACCTATATTTTATGCCTGAGCGACTTGGTTAATTAGAATGGTTAAGGTCTATTTCTGCTTTATACTGCCGTGTGCTACATCAACCATATTGATATGTATGATGCATTATGGGATGACAGTCATTGACCTACATTTTACGCATGAATGAATCTGTTTAAAAGAATGATTATAGTCCATTCCTGTTTACTGACATGTTGAACATGTGACAATGCTGTGCAACGAGGTGAGCTTAGCAGGCTATGGCTGCTTCTATGTTTATCTCCTCTGAAACCACTGAAGCATATTTTATGACCTTGACATGTGATGGACTTTTTGAAAAAAATATTTAATTTAAACATTGGGTAAATCTTTTGAATGGTAAGTGATATGGCTTTCATATTTTGCATGTGCATTCCTTGTGGCAAGACCTTTTCATTGGTACCAGAAAAGTTGACCTTGTGACCTTGACCTTGGCCTGTGAACAACTGCATAAAAACTTTAACATTGAGCATATCTAGTGAATGGTAAGTGATAGGGCTTTCATAGTTTGCATGTGTATTCCTTGTGGAGAGACCTTTCTAACCATACCAAAATCTTGGACCTCATGACCTTGACCTTGACATGTGATGAACTTTTTGAGAAAAAAAATAATAAACTTTAACATTGGGTATATCTTTTGAATGGTAAGTGATATGTCTTTCATATTTTGCATGTGCATTCCTTGTGGCAAGACCTTTTAATTGGTACCAGAAAAGTTGACCTTGTGACCTTGATCTTGGCCTGTGAACAACTGCATAAAAACT
This sequence comes from Modiolus philippinarum, assembly GCA_002080025.1. Classification (NCBI taxonomy): domain Eukaryota; kingdom Metazoa; phylum Mollusca; class Bivalvia; order Mytilida; family Modiolidae; genus Modiolus; species Modiolus philippinarum. The sequence goes on along the minus strand of MJUU01055200.1, from coordinate 219,119 downwards.
TTAACATTTAGCATATCTTTTGAATTGTAAGTGATAGGGCTTTCATAGTTTGCATGTGTACTCCTTGTGGAGAGACCTTTCAGTTGGTACCAGAATATCTGACCTTGTCACCTTGACCTTGGCATGTGACCGTCCGGTAAAATTTCAACAGAAAAAGGAAATTAGATTTTGTTTTATTTTATATTATATATAGAAATTAAACTCATTTATGACGAAATGTTTCTTGATATCTATAGAATGATTTTTGTAAAAAAAGATTTTTTTAAATCATTCAGCATATTTTCTTCATTAACTAGAAAACACGAGGGAACTTTATGAACACAAGTGGATGATATAAATCGGATAATGGTTTTTATGAAATAAAAACGATACGCTAGGCTATGGAATAGCCTTGGATAGAAAATTGCGTGTTTGATTGCCAAGGGTGTGGTGGCTCGTGATGTATTTGTATACTCGAATCAATAATTTTTGTTATTTTTGTCATGTCGGATTCTACATACACAACTGGACCATGTACAGCTCGCTGATCACTCTTAGGTTAAATCACAATTTTGTAAAATGGTAAAACTCGAGAATTTAAATGTTGTTCTAGCGTATTTAATTCTTCAAAAGGAGCTTTATCCATTACTAAATTATTTATCATTGCTTGAGGAGATATAGCCTCCTTACACATATAAGAGTTGCACGTTTTACACACAATATGCTTCTCTCCTTTTAACATTTCTTTCAACCTCTCATCTTTTAGTTAAATTCTTTCTCGTGTACTTGGCTTTGAAACATAAACCTTTTACAGCACAAAAAATAAACGCCGGTAGCTCTTTATTCTTCCGCAAAAAAAAAAAACACAATTCTATCCCTTTCCACCTTTCGTTCTCCATTGCCTAAGTATCTCCATAAACTACAATCACGCTTTGTTTAACACAATTGAAAAGTCTTTTATAGTATTTGTATATTATTGGTTATTGCACAATACCTCATCTTTATTTATTAACTTCTGGTTTTAAATTTATACATTACTGTCCTTATTCTTTTTATCATATCTATATTTATAAATCTGGCTAAGCGATATTGCAATACCAATCCCATCATCCTCTACAAACTTGTTCCCAGTACCACCTATAGTAAATGTTTATAATACTTCTTAACTTCCACAGGAAACAGAAAAATCAAACCCCGCCCCGTTTTATCAGGAAGAAACTGGACGCCATTTTGATTTTCGAGAATGTGAAATTTCTATTGGTCAATTGTCTTCTGCGCAAGCGTACTCCTCCCCTCCCCCAAGAACTATCTATAAAGCTAGGCTATTCCATAGCCTAGCTAATTCACTTTCGTTTTACAGGTATTTATATATGTATTGTATATATCAATGATGATGGATGTTACTAAAAATATCTATCTTTTCATTTCTTCTCCTCTGTGTATTCCTCCACTTTTGGGGAACCAGTATTGATGATCCCTGGTGTAATCAAAGTACTGATAACACTGATAGACAGAACACAATGAGTTGACTATAAATGTTCCAAATAGTGGGGTAATTGTTTTTTTAATAATGCTTGGATAATGACTGGAGGGGTTTATTTGGGTGACTGTGTTTGCCTCCAATTGCAATCATCATTTGATGTGATTTAACTTTTCAGTCGATACAAGAATTTATTTCTAAATTATTTTGTCAGAAGGACATTCATTGTTCAAAGTTGCTAAATGTTTCTTCTTTACTTCTACTCGGGGGGCATAAGTGTTTCACAAAACACATCTTGTTTGTTCTTGTAAATAGCATACACAGTGACAGTTTCTTCAACAAGTTTAAGAGGGAAGTAGAAACATGGGACCATATTCAAAAATCATCATTTTCACCACCTGCTCAAATACTTTTGAAGCAAATTTAAATAAATTGTACTTCAATGGTGTATGGACGCTTTTTTGTGTCGCCTGCTCTAAGCAGAGTCGACACATAGTTATTACTATCTGCCGTCTTACGCGGTCGTCCTGCATTGTACTGCATCATCTGTCGGTTTTTGCATCCGCAACTCCTCCAAAACAGCTGGTCCGATTCAAACCAAACTTTCAGGATATATTGTTCATCTGGTGCAGTTGTGCACCTGATACTTAGAATTTTGGTTTCACAGATTTTAGAGGTTCATGGAGCCAAAATAACTCATTTGTAGATTTGGTTTTTTAATCTACAACTCCATCATAATTATCTGCCAGATTTAATCCAAACTCGTGGGATATGTAGTTCATCTGATCTAATTGAGCATCTAATATGTAAAAGTTTGATTTTGTAGATTTTAGAGGTTCACTGAGCCAAAAATAGATTATTTGTTAATTCTTTTTGTTAGTCTGGATTTCCTTCAAAGCTGTAAGTCATATTCCAACCGAACTTTCAGGATATGTTGTTCACCTGATATGATTTTGCACCTGATACCTAAAATCTTTGATTTTAGATCTTCACTGAGCCAAAATAGTTCATTTGTTCATTTGCTTGTAAATCTGCCACTCCTTCAAAAATGTTTGTCAGATTCCAACCGAACTTTCAGTATATGTGGTTATGCACATTATACTTAGACTTTTGTTGTAAAGATTATAGAGGTTTACCAAGCCAACATAGCTCATTTGTTAATTTAGTTTGTTAATCTGAATCAATCCTTCAAAAAAGATTTCATATTCCAAACAAATTTGCAGGATATGTTTTGCTCCTAGTCTAAACACACGACTGATACTTTGAATTTTACAGATTTAGAGGTTCACTTGGCCAAAATGGCTCTTCTGTAGTGCAGGCGACACAAGTGTTCCATGGAACACTCATCAAAAAATAGCTTAACATTAGACCTTCAGGAAAAAACATCATTTTTGGTCATCAGCATACCCATGGCTTAGCAGAGCATTGTGTAAGGGGCACGATACAAGCTCAGTCTCTAAGCCTCTAATTACTTCCCTCAGCATGGTTAGGTTGACCATAACAGTATTCCAGTGTCTCCTTCAGTAATTATACCCCCCGCTTGAAAAAGGGGGGGGGGTATATAGTGATAGGCTTGTCCGTCCGTCTGTCCATCCACCGTTCTGCCGTCCGTCTTTCCGTCTGTCCCTCCGTTACACCTGAGGGTAACCATCCCTTATCCGCTACTCCTCCTGAATCGCTGAATAGATTTCCATGAAACTTTAACACAGTCTTTGTGACATAATGTAGATGTGCACCTCCCATTTCAGAATTTGATTTAATTGATTTTTGGGATTTCAAATAGCAAAACATGGACTTTGCAATTACATTTCAAGGGGGTACCTATCTCTTATCTGCTACTCCTCCCGAACCACTGAATAGATTTTCATGATACTTTAACATAGTCGTTGTGACAAAATGTAGATGTGCACCTCCTATTTCAGAATTTGATTAAATTTAATTGGAGTTTCCCATAGCAAAACATGGACTTAGCCATTACAATACAAGGGCGTGCCCATCTCTTATCCGCTACTCCTCCTGAACCACTGAACATATTTTCATGAAAGTTTAGCAAGTCTTTGTGACATAATGTAGATCTGACTTCCTTTTTCAGAATTTGATTTGTTTGAATTTTGGGGTTTCCCATTGCAAAATATGGACTTTGCCATTACACTACAAGGGGTACCTATCTCTTATCCGCTACTCCGCTACTCCTCCTGAACCACTGAATTTCAGAATTTGATTTAATTGGGGTTTCCCATAGCAAAACATGGACTTAGCCATTACAATACAAGGGGTGCCCATCTCTTATCCGCTACTCCTCCTGAACCACTGAACAGATTTTCATGAAAGTTTGGCAAGTCTTTGTGACATAATGTAGATCTGTACCTCCTTTTTCAGAATTTGATTTGTTTGAATTTTTGGGTTTCCCATTGCAAAACATGGACTTTGCCATTACATTACAAGGGGCGCCTATCTCTTATCCGCTACTCCTCCTGAACCACTGAATAGATTTTCATGAAACTTTAACACAGTCTTTGTGACATAATGTAGATGTGTACCTCTTATTTCAGAATTTGATTTAATTGATTTTCTGGGTTCCCCATAGCAAAACATGGACATAGCCATTACAATACAAGGGGGTGCCCAACTCTTATCTGCTTCTACTGAACCACTGAATAGATTTTCATGAAAGTTTAACACAGTCTTTGTGACATAATGTAGATGTGCACCTCTTATTTCAAAATTTGGTTTGATTGATTTTTAGGGTTTCCCATAGCAAAACATGGACTTTGCAAGTACATTACAAGTAGGTACCCATCTCTTATCCGCTACTCCTCTTGAAACTCTAAATAGATTTTTATGAAACTTTAACACAGTCTTTGTGACATAATGTAGATTTGCATTGTCTATTTCAGAATTTAATTTGATTGATTATCAAATGGGGGAGCGGAGGGGGTATATATCAGTGAGCTGTGTTCACAGTTTTTAGCTCACCTAGCCATGTTAGGGTGAGCTTTTGCCATCACTTGGCGTCCGTCATCTGTCGTCCGTCCGTCGTAAACTTTTTTCAAAAATCTTCTCCTGTGAAACCACTGGGCCAGTTTAATCCAAACTTGGCCTGGGTCATCACCAGGTTATGTAGTTTAAAAAATGTGTTAGTCCGAGGACCAAACAACATGGCAGCTGTTACTAAAAATAGAACATGGGGGTAAATTGCTGTTTTTGGCAAATAACTCAAAACTGTTGCAGATATCAAAACTCTGACGGGGTTAAATTGTTCAGAATGACGAGATCTATCTACCATGCAATTTTGAAGAAAATCTGAAAAACACGTCTCAGAGTTACAGCCCTTTTTCTGTAAAATTTTCAGAATTTATGCATTTTTTATTTCAAAAACTGTAACAGATAGAGGTGAAGTGTAAATTGCAAAAATGTTCAGCATATCAAGATCTACATACTCTGAAATTTTGAAGAAAATCCAACTGCCTGTGTTGTAGTAATTGAATCTTTTTCACAAAAAAAAAAAAAAAAAAAATCAATGCCATATGGTTATGGGTTATTTCCCTTTAAATTCTGTTTTCAAATCTTCTGTGGTTTACTTTTCTCTTTTAAGTTTTAGAGAAATTCTCTGCTATCACTTTATTAAAAATAATTATTTGTTACATAATCAAGAGCAAAAAAGTGTTTTTGTACAAATTTTTTATTTTTGTGCAAATCATTACTTATTTCACAAATTTCGGTGGTCCCCTTTAAAAATTTTGTCCGGCAAGTCTGCACGTCATCCAAGATGGCCGACAGTGGGGAACTTCGTCGAATATTGAACAATATTGCAAAAATCTTCTTCTTTGAAAATACTGGGCCAATTGGAATCAAACTTAGTCACAATGGTCCTTAGGTGGCCCGTTATAAAAATGTGTTCAGCAAATGTGTCACATCATATCCAAGATGGACGCCAGGAGGGAACGCGTTTTTAACATTGGACCCTATAGGGAAACATATTCAAAGATCTTCTCTGAAAGTACATGGCCAATTGGAATCATACTAAGTCACAATGGTCCTTACTTGGTCCCCTTCATAAAATGTGTCTGGCATGTCCGCTTAGCATCCAAGATGGCAATTCAGCGGGGAACATTGTTTAACCTTGGACCCCATGGGAAATCATTCAAAGATCTCCTCTGAAAATACTATGCCAATTGGAACAAAAGTGAGGCAGAATGATCCTTACATGGTCTTCTTCAAGAAAGCTAACAGTCGGTCTATGCCCCATCAAAAATAGCTGCCAATGGGGAACATAGTCTAATTTTTGATCATATAACATCAGCAAATGAGACCCTTAAACAGTCAATAAACAAATTTGAAAATGAGAACCTTAAAAGGTTGTGATTATTTTGACTTATTGTGTCAGCCATGGCCTAGTTTAGCGATACAGGCTCTGGAGAGCCTCTTGTTATAGTTTCTCACTGTAGTGACAAGCATTGCATGCAGGTGTACCTTGGACTGACAAAAAGTTTGGTCTGTTGACCTATATTTAAGGGACCGACCATTTAACTTGAAGGGGGTGGGGCTATGGTTTTTTTTCTAAAAGAAATACTCTGGAGCCGATTTTATGTGAAAAAATTATTTTGGCTGCCAAAATGATAAAAAAATTCTGACGGAGGCTTTCTGCCCCAAATAATGTTAATTTTGAAAAAAAATATTTTGTTGATAAATGTGAAATAAATAAATTGTTTCTGTCCAGAAAAAAAACATAACCCCCCTTCAGGTTAAATGGTCGGTCCCTAAGTTGATAACATTTCACTTTGCATCCAAGTTCAAATATCAGTTACTGCAATTGACTTCAATTTTCTGCTTGATCTTCACAAATTTAGATCTCGGTAATTGTACATCGTAGGAATATCAGCATCCAGACAAATTTGGTTCACTCTGCTTGATCTTGACAAATTTAGATCTCGGTAATTGTACATCGTAGGAATATCAAACCTTGCAAGTGTATGCATCTCTGATAACCAACCATTCAAATTTGGTCATTTTGACCTAAATTTTCTACTTGATGGACTTGCATTCAAGTTTTGGACAAGATAAGTACATGGTAAGTGCATACACTTTGCAAATGCATGTGTCTGAATTTAGGTAAGCATGCAATTCCATTTGTTGTCCGTATTCTATCTTTTATTGGTTACCATTTCATATTTTGATTATCCGTGAAACAGCAGGTGCAAATTTAACCGTACAGAATAGAAAATGACACGTTAAAGGTAGTTTACAAAAAATTCTCATATGTGTTGATAGTGTAAAAAATATATTTGTCAGCACTAAAGAATGTCTATGTTTACTTTCCAGAATTTGATCATCTCTGAAATTACTGAAGCAAACTTAACCAAACTGTATTGGATAATTAAACAAAATAACAAAATACCGAGGTAACTGTCAATTTGGTTTCTGTATATGCGCATTTCGACATCTTGTGTCTCTTCAGTGCAGATCCAATCAAAACATTGGACGTCCGTAATCCGAAATACGAGTAAACGTTGATAGAGAACAAATATCAAAGGATCTAAGGGACCGACCATTTAACTTGAAAGGGGGGGGGGGGCTATGGTTTTTTTCTAAAAAAATATTTTGGATCTGATTTTATGTGAAAAAAATATTTTGGCTGCCAAAATGATGAAAAAAAATTTTCTGAATGAGGCTTTCTGCCCAAAAAAATAATGTTAATTTTGAAAAAAAAATATTTTGTTGATACGCGTGCAAAAAATAAATAATTTTTGTGAAAAAAATTTTCTGTCCAGAAAAAAAAACCATAACCCCCCCCCTTCAGCTTAAATGGTCGGTCCCTAAGTAGATAAGCCAAAATTCAGCTGAGGACAGAGCTATGCATGAAGGAAATACCCTTTAAACAAGATTTTGTAATTTACTTTCTGCAGAAGCCCATTTTGACAACTTATGTCTCTTCAGCACAGACCAGATCAAAACATTTTGAAATGAATATACCAAAATATGTGTAAAAGCTGACAGAGAACAAATAAACAATATGATTCAGATAGAAAAGCCAAAACCATCTAACGTCAGAGTTATGCAAGAGAGAGATACTCCTTAGTTTTGAACAAAATTTTGTGCAAGATTCCAAATACTAGTAATTGGCTTTCAAGCCAGCTAAAAAGAACTGGCTACTGGGTTGGTGAAAACCCTCGGGGACTAATAGCCCACCAACAGAGGTATTGGCCAATTGGTAATAAATAGCTATTTTTTTTCATGCGTATCAACAAAATTTTTTTTTCAAAATTAACAATATTTTTATTTTTTTTTAGAAAAAACCATAGCCAGCCCTTCAAGTTAAATGGTCGGTCCCTAACCAACATGATGTAAATAGAAAAGCCAAAATCAGCTGAGGACATATCTATTCAAGAGGGAGATACTCCTTAGTTCTGAACGAAATTTTGTTAAATTTAGATATTGCAAGTTTCTAAATAAAATCGATTTTCGGGCCAGCACCAAAGTACTGGCAACTGGCTTGAAATGTCATGAACAAAGATTGTGAATTTTGTACTGTTCTGACTACATGGTTGCCCAAACAGAACATAAATTGAAACATTGGAACATATTTTGATCACATCAGAAATGAATTATGAAAGTTTCTTGCAAAGATTGCTTATTTAGTTTTTGCCCAACAACAAACATGACTGCCAATGCAGAATATATTTTAACAGTTGATGCTTATGACGGCAGAAACCTTTTGGTCATCACTGAAAATACTGAAGCAAATGGTGACAAACTACTAATATCTTGATGTTTGTCAGGCCCTGTGCAAAAATTGTTATTTTTTTATAAGCCAGGAGAACATATGACCTACACCGTATAACATGGTACAACATTTGACCTTATGATGACAGAATATTTTTATCGTCACCTCTGAAATTGTTGGCGCTTTATTTTCTCTTCATGTATGAAATGAGTACACCAGCAAAAAATGCCAGAGCAAAAAGGCATCAAATCAAAAGTACTAAAACCAAAATTGTGCTGCAATTTTTTTCCATATAACAGCAAGTTGATGTTTATTCAATGATATTTCATCTGTTCTGTTCTGTATCGGTAATTATATGAATCCACCCTATTCTGCTAGTATTTGAAGGGTCATCGGTCGTTGACACGTAGAAAAATATTGTTACAAAAATTAAGCTAGTTAAATATTGAGTTGGATTAAATTTAGAATGTTTGTACACTATACAATGCATACCGCATATGGCTGGTGTTCCATCAAAACAAATTTCTCTCAGTATTTACACATGAGGTCTGAAACTTTGCAGATTGTTTCTATATACATGGAACATGTGCACTCCCCGTTTTGGTTTGTCCATTTTTGTTTTCAGATTTTATAAGTTGACCTTGGACATACAGTTTCAGCAATACTCTATTATCAGGTACCCATTTCGGTAATCAATTTCTCTCACAGCTCTTTGTTGTGCCGGTACCAAGTCCTTCTATCCCGAGTTCCCATCGTTGTCTACGTTTGTCTTGCCTTTTCGTTGTTTTTTCTTGTGCAGTTCCCTGGAAGATTGTTTCATGTGATCTGTTATCTTCTCTATATTAATTATATCAAGAGGACTAAAACTGGTCAGGGCGTCTTTATTTACATTGAACATGTATTTTAACTTTTGTTGCGTATGATGTCGGAAACCTTTTGATCATCTCCAAAAATACTGAAGCAAATGGTGACAAACTACTAATAACGTGATGTTTGTCAGGCTCTATGCAAAAATTGTCAATTTTTTATAATCTCTGAGAACATATGGCCTATACTGTATAACATAGTTTAACATTTGACCTTATGATGACAGAATATCTTGACCATTACCTTTGAAATTGTTAGCGCCTTATATTTTTTATTATGTATCAAATGAGAACATCAGCAAAAAATTGACAAAGCAAAAATGCAGGAACTCAAAAATACTTTAAAAAAAATTACATGACAATTCAGATGAAACACAAATAAAGGCATAATAAATAAGCAAATGTGAACAACAAAGACACAAAACTAAAGTTCGAACCCCATAAAACAGTGGAGGTATCGGGTGCTGGTGGGTAACCATGATCTGTTCCAATCTGTAACTGTAAATTAAAAATGTCATTAAAACAGATATGGAAGAATTATCAGTTTAAGCATTTTGTTAGATGAGTGTTGCAGACTCTATGATACCCTCTGCAAACGAATAGGTTTCTGTCTCTGGACTAGAGGGCACCTACTTTGTGTAATTAATTCCTCTTTTGGTCTTTATTCTGGAAGCCTTAAAGGTGTTAATCTCCTAATTGTGCTGCAATTTGATTTTTTTGCTTACAACAGCAAGTTGAATTTGATCTTCATTCAATAATATCCCATCTGTTCTCATTCTTTTGTAATGCTAGATCCGCCCTATTTGAGGGGCCACCGTGTCGTTGACACGTAAGAAATTGTTAAAACGCGAGTAAAATATTGGAGTTTGATTAAATTTAAAAGTTAAAATGGCATGTTTGTACACCACTGCATACTGCCTATTGCTGGTGTTCCATCATAACCAATTTCTCTCAGTTTTTATACGACCGCAAAAATTTTGCGGTCGTATCATGTTATGGCGCAGTCGTCGGCGTCGGCGTCTGTGGCCAGGATAACTTTGTTTCTAGTGGACGGATCATCTTCAAATTTCAGTATGTGGTTTCTTGGCATAATGGCTATCCCGGGTTTTAGTTTCGGGTTTATGGCCCCACCCGTTTCAGAAAAAGGGGCCAAAAAGGGGTAAAATTTGGTATTTTTGTGTCTGTGGACAGCATAACTTTGGTTCCAAAGAACAGATAATTTTCAAATTTTAGTATGATGTTTCTTGGCACATGCTTTAGCCCGGGCTATAATTTCATGCTCCTGGCCCCGCCCGTTTTAGAAAAAAGGGCCAAAAGGGGTTAAATTGGTTGTTTTCACATATTTGACTGTAGAATCTTTATTATTTATCGGATTTTGATGGGGTTTCTTTCAGTAAACTCTTTAGAAAATTCCCAATCTGGAGTATGCCAACAGATTTCACGTGGCATGTACCGTTCACGAGATAAATGGGGCCAAAAGGGGCGAATTTCAAAAAATTAATTTTTTTATTTTTAGTCCGATTTTGATGCAATTTTTTCCAAAGGATTCCAAATGAAAAATTATCGTAGCGCTCTACTTTTAGATTTTTGGTAACTTGTTTCCTTACCCAGCTATGAGGGGCCGAAGGGGGCAAAAATCGTAAATTTACAGATTACCAAAAAATTTTATTTTTCATCGGATTTCGATGGGATTTTTTTCTTTGGATTCCTCTTGATGTAAGCTTTCAGTAGTATGCAACAGATTTGGCGTAGCTGTTACCGTTTCCGAGCTATGAGGGGCTGAAGGGGCCAAAATTGTAAAGTTACAGATAACCTAAAATTTTTATTTTTCATCGAATTTCGATGGGATTTTATTCTTTGGATTCTACTTGATGTAAGCTTTCAGTAGTATTCAACGGATTTGACGTAGCTCTTTATGTAAGCTTTCAGTTATATGTCAGTGGATTTGGCGTAGCTATTACCGTTTCCGAGTTATGAGGGGCCGAAGGGGGCCAAAATCGTAAATTTACAGATAACCTAAAAAATTTATTTTTCGTCGGATTTCGATGGGATTTTTTTCTTTGGATTCTACTTGATGTAAGCTTTCAGTAGTATTCAACGGATTTGACGTAGCTCTTGCCGTTCCCGAGCTATGAGGGGCCGAAGGGGGCCAAAATCGTAAATTTACAGATTACCTTAAATTTTTATTTTTCATCGCATTTCGATGGGATTTTTTTCTTTTGATTACTCTTGATATAAGCTTTCAGCATCATGTCAATGAATTGGGCGTAGCTCTTACCGTTTCTGAGCTATAGAGGGTCAAAGAGGAATCATAAGGAGTCATAAGGGCTAATTTTTATTTTCCCTAGTTTGTGTTCAGCTAATTACTCGGTCAATCTCCTTATTGCGTCCATCTAATTATTGTGTCAAGCTCTTTCCTATGTCCATACTCACTTTAAATTACACTTTTTCAAATTTCAGTGGACGACATGCTGCGGTCGTATCATGCTGCGCTCGGCGTAGCCCTTTATTACAAATGAGGTCTGAAACTTTGCAGACTGTTCCTATAAACATAGAACATGTGCACCTTCAATTTTGGTTTTTTAATTTTGTCTTCTGATTTTACAAGTTGACCTTGGACATAGAGTTTCAGCAATATTCTATTATCAGGTACCCATTTCGGTAATCAACTTCTCTCACAGCTCTTGCAAGTGCCGATACCAAGTCCGACTATCCCGAATTCTATGCTTGTCTTGTCTTTTCATTGTTTTTTTTTCTTGTGCAGTTCCCTGTTGGATTATGGCATGTGGTTGTAATTTTCGGTCATTGTAAGAGTTTCCTGTTATCTTCTCTATATGTATTATACCAAGAGGACTAAAATATGTTAGGGCGTTTTTATTTGCATTGAACATGTATGTTTCCATGATTTTACCTCAAATTGGTCCTAGTCATATTCAGTAATATTTTATTTTTAAGGTATCGATTTTATTTAATCAATTCCTAACAAAGACGTCTGAAATTTTGAAAAGTGTTTCCTTTATATATTGAACATGTGTAACTTATTGTTTAGTTGCATTCTCATTTTATTTCTGTCTGTCTTTGTGAAGTTGAAATTGTTTATGTGGCATCAGGGTATCCATTTTGAGTATTCAACTACTCACAGCTTTTTGCCAAGAGGTCCTGAACTTTGCATAGTGTTTTACTATTCTTGGTACATTTCCTAATTTGGTTGAGATTTATCTTCTTTTTTTTCGTATCGGATTTTTCGGTCAAGTTGGAGCTTCGTCACTTTCAACAATATTCTGAAATGATATCAATTTTGTATACTGCTTCATTCGTTACAAGGCCTTTTGCGCTGAGGAGAGTGGACTCAACAACTGCATGATTTTTCATTTTGTTATCTTTGTTTTGTTTTATTATGGTTTCGTTATTATTCATGTATGCCTTAAACCCTAATGTATATGGGTATAAATGTGCATTTAAATAAATAAATAAATTGATATAACCAAATCCTATTACTAGTACATCGTATACTTTCTAATCTCGAGAGTACTGAAACATGCTTTGAAAGAGGGGTTTTCATTCACAGAATAAGTCAATTTCAATAGGATTTGATTCTTTTAATTTATGATGCATTGTATTCATGAACCGAGAAACAATATAAACTTGATTGTCCCATTTGCATGATGTGTTTACTACAACTATACAAATATCCTGACCTCTTCAATAGTAACCATTTGCTTGGTTTGGTGCTTTGGTTTAATCTTTACATTGCCCAATGCGCTTTTTCTGAGGTATTACTTTATTTTGGTACATGAACATGTATTAAGTTTCCTAATCTTGTCCTTTGCTATTTATGTGGTATTATTTTTTAATTTCCTCTTTCTTACATTACATTTATATATATTTCCTTTGAATTCTTGGTAAAACTTCTTTTTATCTAAATGTTTGCCTTTAAAAGTGTTTTTTTTAAAAGAATATTGCCTCTCCCGTGCGCCTCGGGGATTGTCCCATTGTCAGTAAGAAGTCAAAGTACTGATTTATCTGTTTCCTTTTTGTGTTAGATTTAGAAATATGAATAGTGCAAGTGCCTCCCCGCAGAGGTTATTGGCTGTACATACGGGCGGGCAGTATATAGTGATCACGGTGTCCGTTTGTTCGTTCATTCGTCCGTCCGCCATAGGGGTACACACTTTGTGGTGACAACTTCCCCTAGACCACTTTGTGAAATTCAATGAAACTTTCACAGAATGTTCAGTGCTCATTGCTTATTGCCATTATGCACCAATGATTCGACTTGAATATTTTTTGTTGTCGATTTTTTACTTTTGGAATCAAATGGGGGAGCGAGGATATATATTTGTTAGCTTTGCTCAGAATTTTACTAGTTTTTTTTTGTGTTAGCAATAATTCAGCCGTATATTTCATCAGTATGCATCTTCGACATCCAAGGGTTACGGTCCGCAGCGAACTGTAACCCTTGGCTCGTGAAGATGATCAGTATGGTACATGTTTGAATTTTTTGTAGAATACTCTCAGTCATTCTACTATTGATATCGTTCTGAATTTTCTGGTCCAGTGTCCTGACAATCTTGTTACCGTTGTAATGCACTGAAGTATGGTTTATGTGCTGATAAGTCAGCAAATTATATTATGCTGAAAAACGAACAAATATAATTATATCGTAGGCGTAGACGGAGTCCTGGCCTTCGCAGGTTAAGTATTCAAACTGTCTGGTTTCGTAAAAGTTTTACATTTTATAATAATTTTATCATGACAGATTTGCCTGTGTGTCAAGAGTTTTTTTTGTGTTTGCAATAATTCAGCCGTATATTTCATCAATATGCATCTTCGACATCCAAGGGTTGCGGTCCGCTCCTCTCAGAGGAGCGAACTGTAACCCTTGGCTCGTGAAGATGATCAGTATGGTACATGTTTGAATTTTTTGTAGAATACTCTCAGTCATTTTACTATTGATATCGTTCTGAATTTTCTGGTCCAATGTGCTGACTTCTTGTTGTCCCCCGCCGCACCGCGACGGTGGGACATAGTAATGGTCTGCGTCCGTGTGTCCGTCCGTCCGTCCGTCTGTCTGTCACACTATCTTGTGGACGCAACTCCTCGGAAACCGCTGGCCAGAATTCATTCAAATTTTACAGGATTGTTAGTCACCATTAGTACTAGATTGCATCGCCATTTTGATTTGTCAAATTTTGTGGGAGTTATGGGACTTTGATTATTTCGACATTGTTATACAATGGCAAATTTTGTGGACGCAACTCCTCAGAAACCGCTGGCCAGAATTCATTCATATTTTACAGGATTGTTATTCATCATTAGTACTAGATCATATCGCATAGCCATTTTGATTCGTCAAATTTTGTGGGAGTTATGGGACTTTGATTATTTCCACATTGTTTTACAATGGCAAACTCCTCAGAAACCGCTGGCCAGAAATCATTCAAATTTTACAGGATTTTTAGTCACCATTAGTACTAGATCATATCGCATCGCCGTTTTGAGTTCTAAAATTTTGTGGGAGTTATGGGACTTTGATTATTTCCACATTGTTATCCAATGGCGAATCTTGTGGAGGCAACTCCTCAGAAACTGCCAGTCCGAATTCATTCTAATTTTACAGAATTGTTAGTCAACTTATGTACAAGATCATATCGCATAGCCATTTTGATTNGTCAAATTTTACAGGAGTTATGGGACTTTATCGACTTAACGCATGCTACAGCTTAGGAACACTTTGAAGGCCCAACATTTGGGAAACCACTGAACGGATTATGCTGAAATTTTGTGTGAACAATTGCCACCATATTTACTTGATCATATTATGCTGCCATTTTGATTGGACAAATTTTACGGGAGTTATGGGACTTTATCGACTTTATGCATACTACAACATAGGAAGACTTTGTGGACACAACTCCTCAAAATCCAATTAAGGGATTTTGCTGAAATTTTGCTTGGCTGTTTGCAACCTTATGCAGTTGATCATATCCGTCCACCATTTTGATTCGCAAAATTTTGCATGAGTTATGGGACTTTATCGACTTTACTGCGGCGGCGGGGGACATAGCTACGCGTAGCAATCTTGTTACCGTTGTAATGCACTGAAGTATGGTTTATGTGCTGATAAGTCAGCAAATTATATTATGCTGAAAAACGAACAAATATAATTATATCGTAGGCGTAGACGGAGTCCTGGCCTTCGCAGGTTAAGTATTCAAACTGTCTGGTTTCGTAAAAGTTTTACATTTTATAATAATTTTATCATGATAGATTTGCCTGTGTGTCAAGGGTTATTTGCTATATGAGTTGTCGAAATGTCCATTCCTTCAATACATTCAGATTTCGTTTGGTTTTATGCATTTTAACATTTTTTGAAATTATGGATTTCCTTTGTTTGGGTTCTGGTGCTGCTGATGACGAATAAATTTCCGAAATGGCCATACAGCTCATTAAAGTTATTGCAGTTGGAGTTAACATATGTGTTATGGTCTCATGTTAATTTACTCCATATCCTTTCGTAAAATATTTAATACAGGAGTTTGTCTTTTATTGTAGTTTGGAGTTGGTAAATCAATTCCCCGTGATAGAGATGTATGCTCTTTATTTTTCTTAGATATGATGTACTTGTACATGAAATAATATCTCATGTGTACACTTTGTTCAATTACTATTTTCTAAATTTATGTAAATTCTAAAACCGAAGGATTAACTCCCACCATCGTAGTTTTGTCCTTAGCTATATTTGATATTACTGATTATTCGTATTTTGTTTGGTTTTATGCATTTTAACATTTTTTGAAATTATGGATTTCCTTTGTTTGGGTTCTAGTGCTGCTGATGAGGAATAAATTTACGAAATGGCCATACAGCTCATTAAAATTATTGCAGTTGGAGTTAACATATGTGTTATGGTCTCATGTTCATTTACTCCATATCCTTTCGTAAAATATGTACCATTTTACATATGCGCAGTTCACATCTTATATCTTTTATGTATTTAATTGAATCTTTTAACAAACACCAATGTCTTTTGGTTTGATCAAAATGTCACAATTCTTCACTAGAAAACGTACACTTTCATTAGAAAACACAGAGAATAATCAAATGACTGTGACAACATCGGAAACACATCTATATAGACATTCACAAAAATGAAAAATGAGGAGGCACGTGCAGATGAAAAACATGGACACAATTAAAAGCCATAGACGAGATCAGGTGCACCGGCAGAGAAAGCATCTCCTGTTTTTGTAAGAAACCTGCCGTGCTGAACATGCTTATTCCAGTAATGAAGTGGAACTCAAAATTATGGACTGATATATATTAATCCCAGAAAGAAAAAAATTGTCAATGATAACACAAACTGATGGACCGAGACATTCCCTCTCGAAGCCTTTTAATTTCTTGCACCATTATGATATAAAACATAAATAAAGTACACAATTTATTGAAAAATATTACAAAAATAAAAAAGGCAATTTAACCAGAAAAAATATACAGTAATTGTAACTATTGTTTTACGGCGGTGGATCAGCTGTGTAAGCAGGTGGCTGTGGAACTTGACCAGGTGGTGGATATTGTGGATTGTACTGTCCAGGTGGTGGATATTGTCCATATTGTGTATTGTACTGTCCTGGTGGTGGATAATGTCCGTATTGCGGGGGTGGATATATTGATGACCCTAATAAAACAGAAAAAGCAAAGAATAAGACTTGTTAGGATATGCAAGTATGCATTTTTTTTATTACAAATTATAATGTAACTAATTGAGGAATTTTAGGAATTTATCTACCTACCTGATTTGCCTTAAGTGTAATTTATTAGGCTTTTGAATTCTTATGTCAATTTTCGCGAAAGGCAACTACCCGAGAACCACGGTTAGTGTCAACATTATTAACTTAGCCCGATTTTTTTTATAAATATGCATCTGGCATACTTTCCAATTTTGGCATTTATTTTTTTTTGTAATTTGCAAATGTTATTCAGACCATTGTGACCATATCTCACTCTTCTTTTATGCCAAATTTGCTTGCAATTGACTCTATGGGTGCCATGTGGTTGTTTATATGCATGAAGAGTCTTTTTGTCGGGCAACGGATGACAGTGATCGAAAGAGGACTTTGCTAGTTTATTTAGTGTTTGTTCACGCCCCTGCATCGACTAGTAAAGCAAGTAAGAGCAAAGATGTTGCGTTTTCAAAATTAAGCAAAGAATTGGGCCCAAACCGGTGCTAAAGAGGCCTTGAACTTACTATGAGGTATGAGCAAGGCTCATTGTTGAAGGCCCCATGTTGACTTCAAGATGAAGAACGACAATATTGAAGGCCCTATGTTGACTTCAAGATGAAGAACGACAATAAAAGTGTTTTATTGTTTGGTTTTACCACGTATTTGTACAGATTTTGTCTGATGTCCATTTAATCCATTTCTTTTCATTGTTAATTTAAGACTAGTGTTTGTCTCGTCTTCATAATGGAATCCGTAAAAGGGTTCCCTTTTGGAGAGATGTATGCTCTCCATATTTCAGTTGTGGTATAGTTGTTGTTCTTGAGATAATATTTCATATAGATACACTATAAACTTTCAAATGTTGACATTTTATTTTTTTGCATCTTCTTAATGTTATTCAGAACATTGTGTTTATTGTTTCCACATATCACTGCTAGTATTTTATTTTGTCAAGTATTCTGGCAACTGACTCGATGAGTGCCCTGTGCTTGTTTGTATGGTGTGATTGTCTTGTATGAGGTATTTGTCGGGCAACGGATGACAGTGATCGTAAGAGCATTTTGCCTGTTTATTTTATGTGTCTATTTTGCCTGTTTATTTTATGTTTCCATGATGATTCTTTACTAAGCTTTTCGGGAAGTTTTGAATTTGACTTTCTATCGTAGTGCGACAGTGTTTTGCCAGCAGACTAGGCTCCTAGAGCTAGCTGGCGAGCACTCCATGACCAATCTTTCTAAATTACGTTTTGTCTTATTCTTTCCTTCTTAAGATTGTGGTCCTGGAGTTAGTAGTCTACTTGGATTGGGTTTTATTTGTATGTTCATTATACTATAGGGAAACGAGGTAGAGAAAGGGGAGGTTCGATACCCATAAACCGGTTTAACCCTACCGCTAGCTTTTGCTAGTGCCGGTACCGAGTCAGGATATTCCGAGTTCCTATCGTTGTCTACGTTTGTCTTTTGTCTTTTTAATGTTTTTTTCCTTGTGCATTTCCCTAGAAGATTGTGGCATGTGATGGTAATTTTCGGCCTTTGTAAGTGTTTCCTTGTTGACGACTCCGCATCCATGAATAAAACTAGAACATTGATGTAGCGTTGCTCGACATTTAACAATGAATTCCACTTAAACCGATGCTAGATGTCGTCTTGAACTTACCATGATGTATGAGCAAAGCTCATTGTAGAATGCCTCTTGGTGACTTCAAGATGTAGAAAAACAATAAAAGCGTTGATCAATTGTTTAGTTTTACCATGTATGCTTAGAGATTTTGTCTAATGTGCATTAATTCCATATATTTTCATTGTTAATATAATACGTAGTTTACAAATCAAGTGTCAATTTCTACAACAAATTCCCCAAACTTGTTTTGTTTAAAAACACCTACAGAAAAAGGAGCAAAAAGGCAAAAGAAGAAAACATGACTTGCCTTGTTGTTGGGACGTCTGTATAACATTAACTCCTTGGCTATTTGGAATCACTCTTCCAGTAGTACGTCCAGACTTTTTGAGACATATTATGATCAGAGCGATTAGTATACCAAGGCCAATTAGACCTCCAATTACAGCTCCTGCAATCAACCCGGCATTTCTGAAGTGATGAAAACATTAAAAAATAGTCTGAGAAATTTTTATGCTATTATTGTTATTAATATTATATATCTCTGTTTGTCTTCTGAAACTTTTAACTTTTTGAAAGGATACTTGATACTCTAGTATATTATCAAACTTTTATTAACAACCAAATCATCTTTAACAATTAACATTATCTCCAAAATCAATGGAAAAAACAAAAGCAGAAAATGATCCCGTCTGTCGTTTCTGAATATTCATGAATAATTTAGGAAACCGTCTCCCTTCTTGTGCTTCGTTGCATCGATATATTGATGATACTGACATCAAATTGACGAAATTTGGATAAGGAATCAAGAAGAAAGGAGGAGAAATTTTGGATTCACCGATAAAAATGAGCCTGATAGACTGCGAAAAGAATTCCCGGTTTTGGAAGATTTAATTTGATTGGCCTAAATTTGGCATCAGATTGATCATATAGGCTAAAGTAAATTGGTGTCTGAAAAAGGATCACGTATATTTAATGACAGAAATAAAATTAGCCGGTTATCAAAGCGATTAGCCTTTCATACCCCAGTTTCGCTTCATTTTGAAAATTTGGTAAACGTATCAAGTACATTTTAAAGTGGAAGCCGACAACTACACACATAACACGAATCTTTCTTGTTGTCATCCAAAAAATCGATAGAGATTACATGTAAAAATGGTGGAAATAAGCTATAGTGACCATTTAAATTATTTTTCTTCACTAAAATTTAATTAACAGTTGTCACATGTTATATATTACGGTATGCTTCAAATTAGTCATTGGGAGATAAGTCACCATTTTTTTATCTTTATTTATTTGCTCAGATTGTAAGCCCACACATCTTTTAAAATCCCAAAGTGTAAGTTCTGTTTCTGAAAAAAAACACTTCTATTTAGCATAAAAACTGCACGATATCGTGGAGAAAAGGGATGTCGAAAACGTTTTGTCGTTTATCAAAAAAAAAAGTTTTAATGTCCCTTATGGTTTACGTAATCAGTCAAAGTCAAAAGTTGAAATCAGGCTTCGGTTATCAGATTTAATAGGCCAAACGTTCAGACTTAAAAGTTAAAAGTCAAAGCTTGAAAGTCAAAATGACCATAAACTGCTTCAATGTCACATTTATAAATGTAGGGAATAAATCCCGATGTTTTACTTACGTTGTACAACAGTATTCACGACCAAAATATCCACAACAGTCACTGCAGTAAAAATGTCGGGAGTAATAGTGTCTGTACGAATTGTAACATAACTCAGCTTCAGCTCCTGAAAATTTATAAATACATATATTACATTAACTTTAATACTCTGGATATAAGTACACAGTACAAATCACTATAAAAGAGGACAAACAACTTACAATGGCGTAGGGCAACAGATCAATATACATTTTGTAGTTGTCATTGAATTAGTTTAAGCATAAAATATTTACAAAAAAAAGGAAAACATAACGGACAGACATCAGCGGTGCAGGAATTTGCGCACAATGTTGTCCAGAGTTTACAATGAATAACAATTATTGAGACAAGCAATTCTATAACTATTTAAAGTGTGGCTGAACAATATGTCATTGAAACGATAACAGAAAACTACAACAATGCAAGAAAACAAATTGAAGCAGAATATCATAATATCTCCAACCAACCCAACAACACACACACACACACACACACACACAGTCAACGACAAACGTTTAGAGGAATTCGGGATAAACGTACTTTGCACCGACACCAATTGTTACCTTTAGGGACCGACCATTTAACTTGAAGGGGGGGGGGGGGGGGGG
>MJUU01055200.1:187479-198383 GCA_002080025.1 Modiolus philippinarum | reverse complement strand
AAAAAAAAACCATAACCCCCCCCCCCTTCAGGTTAAATGGTCGGTCCCTTAGTAGTACTTACCGCTTTGATTACTCAAAGCATATTTATTTATAATAAATCTAAGCTCAAAACTGACCTGTAGAAGTAGAAAATGTAGAGGTTGACTCTTTGACCTCGGTGCAACACGAAATCAAAGGTACAAAGATTTCAGACCCTAGCGTCCTTAAAACTCTTCCAGCCTGCTGTGTTGGTTATATTGACAAGGTTCTAGTCCAGTTGTAACCAACAGTGGTATATGTGAGAGGAAACGGATTGCTGACGGGAACGTGACGGGACGGGACGAATCGCGTCACGTCCATAACAGTTCACGTCCATGTACTCGTCATTTGACAAATATAATTAGTCAATTGAAGAGAAACGGGACTCGTCATTTAATTATATGCAAAATGATCAATACATTAACAGAAAATTGAAAATTTTCAATTATACCAAACTAATTCAATCCATATAACGGTTTGATAAAAACAATTACATCGACCATGACTGGAAACAATCAAATTAATTGATAAAAAAGAAATCCATGAAATGAAAAATAAATAGTTAAATTTCCTTTATTTTGTTAAAAACTCCTCGAAATTAGGAAAAGGATAAAAAATCGACTAATTTTAACTACCTTATCACTTTTTTTTAAATGGGCTGGTCAGAGGGAAACTTTCCTTTTAAATATTATTTTGTTAAAAAATCCCATGAAAATGAATAATTTTGATAAAAAAAAAACATCTGTAAATTTTCAATTTAGTCATTACAAATGTACCGTCAGTTTTTCACGTTATTTTGGTTAAAACTCAAAACTCCATGAAAATGAACGTTTTCAATAAAAATCATTTGTAAAACTTCATATTTAGTTATTACAACAAATACACTGGACAGTGCAAAACTTTCCTTTTACACATTATTTTTTTTTATGAAAATGAAAAAAATATTAATAAAACATCTTTTGGAAATCTTCATTTTAGTCATTACAAATGTACCGGACAGTGCAACACTTTCCTTTTACAGATTATTCTGTTCAAAATTCCAGCAAAAATGAAAAATTTTAATTAATATTATAAAATCACTTGTAAATCTTCATTTTTGTCATAACATATTTACCGGTCATGTAACACTTTCCTTTTACACATTATTTTGTCCAAATTCCATCGAAATGTCCCTATTCTATAACAAGTTTTAATATTCTAACCCAAAAGGACGTATCACAAAGACAGTAATCAAATGAATGAATAATTGTACAGTTATTGTATTGTCTGAGAAAGGGTAAAAAGAACGTGTAATATAATTACACAAATAAACATGCAATCGCACAAAATAATAATAATAATAATAAAATAAAAACTGGACTAACTGGGAGTAAAACCCGCAAATATATACTCCAGCTTCCCCCGTTCCATTCCCGAAATTCTTAATTTGAAAAGCTGAAAAAAATCTGTAAGTACACTTGACCCTGACTTTTTACAAAACAATAATTGTCGTTCTTACCTCTAAAGCTGTCATTGCTGTTGAAACCCATACAGACATTCTTAAGTCAGTATGTTACGGAAGCCAATTTAAGTACTTATTTGTGAAGTTTGACCTTAGACTTACAATGCCAAAAATCAATAGGTGTTTACCTGACCTCTAATACTTCTATCTGTATTTGTTTCATTCAAATCCAATTAGTCATGGTGAAGTAATGCCCAGGAAACCAATTTTCAGACAGCGGCCAGATTTTCCTTTTCTGTTAGTAATTGCGAGATTAACCTTTGAGATTCTGAACCCAAAATCAACAGGTGTCTTACTTTTAATGCTGCCATCTGTGAAAAATTCATTACTCTAAAGTTATGCTCCTGAACCTAATTTTTGGACCGAAATTTTATTATTTTTTGTGGCATTGATCTTTGACCTGTTGAGCCCAATATCAACTGAGGTTTGTTCCTCACATTATGTTGTCATTTGTGTAAATTTCATTCAAATACGTGCAACCATTATGAAATTGTGCTCCTGAAACCAATTTTGTTATGTCCTTGAGCTAACGAGCCAAAAATTATATATTTGCCTTTCTTACCATCTAATGCTGCCATCTGTGAATGCTCCGGAAACCAAATTTTGGACTGAATGTTTGTTTATTGTGAATTTGACCTTTGACCTATTGAGCCAAAAACGATTAGGTGTCTTACTCACTCTAATGCTTTTATCGTTGTAAATTTTATTAAAATTCATACAGCCATTCTGAAGTTACGCTCCTGAAAGTAATTTTTGGACCGAATTCTGGTTACTTGTGAATTTGACCTTGGACTTGATGAGCCCAAAAGCAGTAAGTATTTTTCTTGCATCTAATGCTGTCATCTGTGTAAATTTCATTCAAATCCATACAGCCATTGCGAAGTTATACCCTATATTCAATTTTGAACCGAATTTTCGTTATTTTTTTTTACTCTGATATTTGACATACTGAGCCCGACATCAATAGGGATTTTCCTTATTTCTAATATTGTGATCTCTGTAAATTTCATTCCAAACCATACAGCCATTCCGAAGTTATGTTCCGGCAGCCTTTTTTTGTTTGTCACTTTTGACTTTTGACCTAATGGACCCAAAATCAATAGGTGTCTTCCTTGCCTCTAATATTGTCACAAAAGTTTTAGTCAAATCATATAAGCCATTCTGAAGTTATGCTAGGAAATACAACTTTTTGGATTGAAATGTTTGTTATTTATTACTTTGATCTTTGACTTTATGAGCTCAAAATCAATAGGTGTCTTCCTGACATCTAAAGCTGTAATTTTTGTAAATTTCATTCCAATCCATACATCCATTCTTTAAGTTATACTACGGAAACTAATTTTTTGGCCGAATTTTTGTCACTTGTGACCTTGACCCTTTGACATAATGAGTCCAAATTCAGTAATCTTCCTCACCTCTAATAGATATTTTACTATTCATTGTCGAAACTGAATCTGAAACCGAATCCAGCATATACAGAATCAGTTCTGCTGGCATTTGTTAAAAAACATTGTTTGGCTGTTTAATTAGTTCAAATGTTTATCTTTCTTTTTGCAATCCCTACATTGAACTTTCCATAGTTACTGTCCAGAGTTACTACAGTTGTTTACGTTTGTCTTTTGTCTTATTTGTGTTTTTCATGTGATTGTAGCATGTAATTGTAATTTCAGCCATTGTAGATGTTTCCTGTTATTCCCCCTTTGTCATTAATCAATACAATGTCGCAGAAGTAATTTGGAATTCGATAAAAGAGAAAAAAAAATTTGTGATTCACTTTCTTTTGTTGATCCTTTACAACTTTTTACGTTTTTATCCGACCACAAAAGATACGACATGACGTCGTTGTCGTGGCTGACGTCTATGGACAGCATAACTTGGACTCGGCTATTTCAGATAGAATGGCCAAAAATCGGTTAAATAGGGCGTTTTTACATATGTGGACAGCAGAAATGAGGTTTTAGTAAACGGATAATAAAATTTCAATATTATTGTTTACTGGCATGCGCGTAATATTTTTCTTTTTTTTTGAATTTGGGTTTCTTGCCCAACCCATTTCAGAAAAGAGACCAAAAAGGGTAAAATTGGGTGTTTGCACATTTTGATTTGGCTTCCCTCTGTATTCCTAAGTCAATTTCCAATCTGGGATATGCAATGAATTTTATGTAGTATGTGCCATTCATGAGATAAGTATAACACGCGATAGTCACACTAAATGTCTTGAGTTTCCGAACGGAATACATAATATTTCGCGAAATACCTTTTTATTTGTACGAAAACTGCAGCTTTAGATCGAAATCAAACGGAAACTAGGGTTTCGTATGAAAACTGCAGATTCTGATTTACTGTGAAAATAAATTCACAGTAACTTCGGTATTAAGTTATTTGTTACCACTGGGTCGATGCCTCTGCTAGTTAACTGTTAGTCCCCGAGGGTATTCACCAGCCCAGTAGTCAGTACTTCGGTGCTGAACCGAAAGCCGATTTTATTTCGAACCTTGCAATATCTAAATTTTTGTAAATTTTGTTGAAACCTAAGGAGTATCTCCCTCATGCAAAGCTCTGTCCTTGGCTGATTTAGCTATACATTTAGATCATATTAGGTATTTATTCTCTATCAATTTTTTAACATATTTGATTTTATGGTCTTCCAAACGTTTAGATTTTATCTGCACTAAAGAGACATAAGTTGTCGAAATGCGCATATGCAGAAAATGAATTCACAGTTACTTCGGTATTGTTATTTCAAAGGATATATGAAATGTAACTCAAAGAAAAACTTGTTTATTTTTGTCATATTTAAAAATTAAACCATAGACTTAAAATCTACCTTTTAATATCTTATTTATGCTAAAATTCATAAAATTTGTACATGGCAACATATATAAGAGATTCAAAAGGAACGATGAAATAAAATTTTCAACATATGTTTTCGACATAAAGATTGAGCTTAAACTGCAAACTAGAAATCATACTTTTCATACCTCATTGATTCTAAAATTCACGAAATTTTAATATTGCAATGTATAAAACTTCTTCATAGGATATAATTAAGTAGGATTATTAAAAAAGACCCACGAATCTGCTGTTCATAGGAACCAAATAATGGTCACTCCATACGATTGCTTACTAATGGTGTTAAAATACGAATAACTTATTCATTTTTTTCTGGTAGGTTTCATTGTTTCTTTAAATTTCGTTTTTATCGTTTATCAAGACCATCATTACGTTAGTTTTTAAATTGTGAAGAAATTTCTGAGCTTTATCTGCTCTCATGTACGAACCTTTTAGCCTTTCGCTCCCGATTATAGACACAAATTAAATGGAAGCAGAGAACACGAAATATTCAAATCAACAGACATACTGATACGAAAAAAGTCAGAAAACAGGTTATTTGCAATCCTAACTAAAAGATGCATAATGAAATAATAGGCATCAAAACGAATTTTCTGTTGGTATTCCTCACTTACATTGATAAACCCTAAGTCAAAGGCGTCTTTCTTACATCTTATGCTATTATATGTATAAATTTCATTCAAATCCATTCGGAAACAAATTTTTGGACATAGTATTTTATTATTTGTGACTTTGATATCTGACTTACTGAACCCAAAATCAATAGGTGTCTTCTTAAACCCTAATGCTGTAATCTGTGCGATTTTTTTTTCAAATCACTTCAGTGACTTTGAAGTTATGCTCCGAAAACAAATTTTGGTCCAAATCTTTGTTGTTTCCTTGACCTAATGTGCCAATAATCAATAGACGTATTCATTGCATTCAATACTGTCATCTGTGTACATTTCATTCAAATCCATAGTGTCATTCTGGAAATTGATTTGTGGATCGAATTTTTGATATTTGTGACTTTCAACTTTGAACTAATTAGCCCGAAATAATCAAGAGCCTTCTTGACCTCTTATGTTGTTATCTGTGAAAAATTCATACAAATCCATGAGGCCATTCTGAAGTTATGAAATTAAATTTTGGACCGAATGTTTTATTTGTTAGTGTTTCTGACGTTGACCTTTATCCCACTACATTCAAAATTAGTAACTGAATTTCTTATCTCTGAACTCTAATCTCTAATATCTCTGTAAATTTCATCTAAATCATAAAACAATTCTTAAGTTATGATCTGGAAACCAATTTTTGAATCGGTTTTTTGACGTTGAACTCCTACTTTGTCCAAAAGCAATAGGTCTTCCATACCTCTAATGTTGTCATCTGTATAAACCTTATTTCAATCCGCTTGGTTTGATTTGTGACTTCGACTTAATGAGTCAAAACTCAATTAGGTGTCTTTCTTATTTCTAATGATATAATCTGTGTAAAGTTCATAAAAATACACGTAATGTCCCAGGAACTAAATTTTTTTAGTCCGTGGGCTGGAAACACTTTACGTGCCCCCCCCCCCCAACTTCCGAACCAGACAGCTTTTTTTTCAGTTCTTCTATGTCCCCTCTTCAAATAAAACATGTTAATACGAACATAACCTGCACGCATAGGCAGTATAGGGCCACTTTTATAGTACACCCGAAAAATTATTGTATTTTCGTTGTAAAATAAATTTCATCTTTTAAGCTCCATATTTTTTTACAGATAAGTAATATGTACTGAAATTTGGTATCAAATTAAAGTTAATTTAATATGCTTTACAATAAACACAAGGCTGGGTACTTTACGCCCATTTTATGATCTGGGGATACAAAAAATGTACCCCTACCCCTGCAAAAAATTGCGAAAATGACGATTTTAGGCTGTAAATTCCTTTCAGATAAACAACCCTGGTCATTTGATCTAGTTTTTATGCCTAACTTATCAGTTGTGATACAATGTTGGAAAATAAAACCATAAAAGTCCATAAAATTTTGATTTTCGGTATAAAAAGATAATGTTTAATGGGAATTCTAGCGTGTATTTCACTAAAACTGACATGCAGAAGATCATTTAATTAGATTAATTAGATTAAAACGATTCAAAAGGTCTCTTTTCTACTCTTCTGTCCGATATTGTATGAAAAATGGGAATTTTCCGTTTTTCAGAATTTCCGCCGTTTTGACTTGGAGATGCAAATACTTCATGAATTTGATATATAACTTGAAAATATTGATAAAATATCGTATCATCATATGGTCTTCCAAACATTTAGATTTTATCTGCACTGAAGAGACATAAGTTGTCGAAATGCGCATATGCAGAATTCAAATTTACAGTAACTTCGGTATTTAGTCATCTAAGCAATTAGAAAGTATGCTTTTAAGCCTTTTAGACTAACTACAGTCTCATAAATTACAAACATATTACCCCTTACCACACATATTCAACACAATTTATTTCATTTTATTCAGCTTGAACAGCTTAAACTGTAAAAAGCTTAAAGCTTAAAGATCCGATGACATATCATTTTCAAACACCAAAACACACAGAGTCTCCCATACATCAAAAATAAGATCATGCGCCCGGTTTATGGGCAGTTATTCAGCGATTTAACTTTGAATTTCGGAAAATTCTGAAATATTGGAAATTCCCATTTTTCATGATAATCGTCCAAAATATTCAATTTTACCCATATTTTGGTATCAGAATTTCATATTATGATATATTAAATGCATCTTTTGCAGAGAAAGTAAAACATTAGTATGCTTTGTTCATTTATATGTAAAGACGGTCATATTTTGGAGATTTTTAAGTTTAATTTTGTTGGGGTAGGGGTAAGATTTTCAGTATTAATGGGTCAAATTAAACACTCCTTAATCTTCTAAACAGTGTTTTTAGATAACATAAGTATCGGTTAAGACAATGAATTGGCATATCTGCAGATAAATCCTCCAGATTTGCCACATATAACGATTTAAAAGTGAATTTTGGACCAATCTGAAATAAAATTCCCATTTTTCATCAATTTTGGACAAAATATTGAGTTTAAGCTGACAACTGGGATTTGAAATACCAAATCATGATAGTATTGATGCAACTTTGTTATATGCAACGCAGAATTTGCGTGTGGTGGTTATTTTTATCCCAACATAGACAAAAAATTGACAATTTTTGGGAAAATGTGTTGGGGTAAGGGTAAGATTTTTGCTATTTAGAGTCACATTAAACACCCCTTGTTTTTCTGAACAATGTTTTAAGATATCTAATGTATCGCTTAGAACAATAAATTGGCATATCTGCAGATATATTCTATAGATTTAATATATATTGCGAGTTAACAGTTAACTATGGACAAATCTGAAATGATGAAAATTCTCATTTTTCATCAATTTGGGGAGAAATATTGAGTTTTAGTCGACCAATGGGTGTTGAAATACCAAATCATGATGTAATTCATGCAACGTTGTCATATACAACACACGTTTGGCATGTTCTTGTTATTTCTATGCGAACATAGACCAAAAATCACCAATTTCAGGGAAAATTTGTTTGGGTAGGGGTAAGATTTTCGGTATTTAGAGTCACATATAACACTCCTTGTTTTTCTAAACAATGTTTTCAGACAACTAATGTATTGCTGAGAACAATTAATTGGCATATCTGCAGATATATTCTATAGATTTGATATATATTGCGATTTAACAGTGAACTATGGACAAATCTGAAATGTTGAAAATTCCCATTTTCATCAATTTTGGGAGAAACATTGAGTTTTAGTCCACCAATGGCTGTTAAAATACCAAATCATGATGTAATTCATGCAACATTGTCATATACAACACACATTTTACGTGCTCTGGTTATTTTCATGCGAACATGGACAAAAAATTGACAATTTTGGGGAAAATTTGTTGGGGTAGGGGTAAGATTTTCGGTATTCAGAGTCACATTAAACACTTATTGTTTTTCTTAACAATGTTTTAAGACAACTAATGTGTCGCTTGGTACAATTAATTGGCATATCTACAGATATATTCTGCAGATTTTGCATAAATAACGATTTAACAGTGAACTTTGGACAATTCTAAAATGTTAAAAATTCTCATTTTTCATCACTTTCTGGCAAAATATTGAGTTTAAGTCAACAAATGGCTGTTAAATTCCAAATCATAATGTTAATATCTTCATATACAACACACATTTTGCGTGTTCTGGTCATTTTATGCGAAAATAGACAAAAAAAATGACATTTTTAGAGTAAATTTGTTGGGGTATGGGTAGGTTTTCTTGATAGATGCTGTTTATATTACCTAAAAGCAGCCATTATTTGTAATGGTTGTGAAGCAAATATAAATAAGCTTTCATTTGATACCTATTTTAAATGATATTTGTTTACTAAAAATAATATTAGTCAAAAGAAGGACAAAACTTATTCAAAAACGAAATTATTCAAAGGCTCATGTATTTGGTCTAATTGAAAATAAAATTCGTCATTTAAATATGTTAACATCGTCTTAACATATTTTATATTGAAGAAAATAGATTGAAAAGCTAAAAACAATTTTCAGAATCGGAAATTGAGATGCACTTCGGGTTCTCTAGACCATCAAACTTACGCAATTTCAATGAAAATATCAGTTTTTTCGTCAATATTTATTTGGGGTAGGGGTACGTTTAATTGCGCTATGGAACGTATAAGGCATAGAAATTATTAAAACTTGGATTCTTTGTAAAGCTTATATAACAAGCAATCATTTGATACCTCGTTTTTATAACTGGAAGGCCTTTGGTCAATATTTTGAGGCAAATGAAAGAAAAACTTGAACGAAAAACGAAATTTTCCAAAATTTCGGTAGGGGGTCTAAAAATAGGCCAAATTCCACAAGTGCGTGCAGGTTATGCTCGTGTTAACATGTTTTATTTTGAAGAGGGGATATATGCAGACTTAAAAAAATGGGTGGGGTTCGGAAGTGGGGGATGCACGGGGGAGGGGGGGGTTATTCCATCCCATGGACTTTTTGGACCAAATTTTCGTGATTTGCGACTTTTTACCTTTTTTGAAGTGCAGAGCCAAAATCAATAGATGTCTTCTTTACCTTTAATGCTTTTCATTCAAATCTATAAAAGCATTCTAAAGTTATACTCAGGAAACGACGAATGGACGGACGTTTAGACACCCCTTCACAGCATAAAGCGGGCGGTATAAAAAAGTAATCATGACTTGTCTAACAAAGAGCACCCGTCACCTGGAAGTGAAATTAAAGTGTCAAGTCATTATGACGTACATCGAGTGACAATAGCAACAGTTACATATGTAAATAAAAATAGTGAAGGTATCAGATGTATCGAAATCGATTGAGGATTTACTATTGATATACATAACACTGTCGTTCAAATAAAAAGTGTCCGTCATTCAGTCGCCAAACTTTTCGGACAAAAATAAATGAGTAAAAACAAAATTAATCGAATAAAATAAAAACGATGAATTTTGTTAAACATGGGGTCTTTAGTTATATTATGGACCTTGTTTTGTTATTCCATCCAACAAATCTTGCTTTGTACGGCTAAAAAAACGAATTAATAGTCGATCCACATTCCGACTTATAATGAAGTTCTAATTCAGGCGGTTTTTATTTTGCGTTTATCTATTTATGCCTTTTTATAATAACAAAATGGAAATAAAATAGTCTGGTTTGGCATGACCAGTGGTCGAAACAAATGCCTTCAATACTTAAGAGGAGAAGGGATATTTATCATAAAAAGATGAGAGAGACATAATACTTAATATATTTAATGTGAAATAATTAAACCGAAAGAGTTATTATACTAAATGAAACAACGGCAGTAGAATACCGAAGGAACAAAGCACAAGATTACATAAATCAAAGTCCAGAGACAAGGCAAAATCAAGAACACCAGAAGACGGAAGACCAAAGACACTACATACCCACAAACACACAACCATTACATATACAACACAAAAAACTAAAGCACTAACAGTGTGAACTCTCAAAAAACAGAGTGACATCAGGTGTTCCGGAAGGGTAAGCATGTCCTGCTCTATATACAGCACCCGTCACACTGTCAGTGGGTCAATTCATGAAGTAATATATCAAACAAGACTTAAATAACATCACAGTGCTTCTTTGTGTCTTTTGTCGTTTTACGCTTCTTGGTGTCAAGATTTTAACTGTATAGTGAAAATGGTGTATGGAAAACTCAAAGTCAAACTTCATGCAATTTCGGCACTGCGTCATTCCGTAAACATAATTTAAACAATGGTCTAGGTCAAACCGTCACATGGTAATATTTCTTCCCAAAGGATAACATGTCAAATAATATCTTTTACAACTGAATCATAATACAGCATTTGTTTCTAACGGAGTAAACATTATAAGACAATTCTTCCAGTTAAGAGGAAATACTAATTTTTCTTCCAAAGGGAGTTTTTGTTAGACAGAACAGATATACGTTGACAGAACTAGACTTATTCAATTTTTAACCAAAAAA
>MJUU01055200.1:131549-186889 GCA_002080025.1 Modiolus philippinarum | reverse complement strand
AAAAAAAAAAAAAAACCATAGTCCTCCTTCAGGTTAAATGGTCGGTCCCTAAAAGCTGATTGAAAACAAATAAAAAATAGAATCTAAAAAGGAAAGCCAAAATCAGCTAAAGACAGAGCTATGCAAGAGGGAGATACTGCGTGTTTTCAAATGACATCGGTGTTCGGGCCAGCACCTTAGTACTGGCTACTGGGTAGGTGAATACCCTCGGGGACTACAGGTCCACCAGCAGTGGCATCGGCCCAGTGGTAATAAATAACAAAACACGGAAGTTCTGCATATCTGCATTTCGACAACTTATGTCTCTTCAGTGCAGATCAAATCAAAACGAAATATGTGTAAAAGCTGATAGAGAACAAATAAAAAATAGGATCTGAAAAGGAAAGCCAAAATCAGATATGGACAGAGTTATGTAAGAATGAGATACTCCTTAGGTTTTCACAAGATTTTCTTAAACTTAGATATTGCATGTTTTCAATTCAAATCGGTTTTCGAGCCAGCACGGGCTACTGTGGCGGTGAATACCCTCGGGGACTAAAAGTTCACCAGTGGTGCATGGCATCGGCCCAGTGGTATAATGAATAACGAAATACCGAAGTTACTGTGAATTTAGCTTCTGCATATGCGTATTTCGACAACTTATGTCTCTTAAATAATTTAATGATTAACTAATGATAAAACAAAATAATAAAACTACACAAAGCAAACAAACAATCGGAACAAAAAGGAGATAAAAGAAATTATAGACATGTAAGTAGAAAAAAGTCAGTCCTAGACATATTGACAATTCATGTGTTTTAAGGATATAGCTGATAATTTTGAAGCAAAAGTTTTATAATGTATATAAGACTTTAGTCATTTTTGTAAGTTGTCGGTGCATATTGCAGTTTTCAATGTGAAATATACACACGTACTTAACTGTTAGGTCGTTCTTGTATTTACTATATTTAACGTTTGGTTAAAAATATTAAACTGAAATTATTTTTAAAGTGAGAGAAAATCCATAGCAGGACTAATCTATAACTTACAAATGACAAAAAAATAGTGTTGGCATAATACAACAATTGTAACCATAACTAATCTCATAAAATACCCGTTGTCAGTTCAGCTTAATAGGACGCATAAAATCTGAATCCACAACAGATTTATCTCGGACTAAAACTTCCTGGTTCAAGTTAGAACGCACAAGACTAATAAGTATTTGGATATGACCAAAATAGTTTATAAATTAGTGTGAACTGTGTTAAAGTTTTGGTACTGCTGCTCATTTAACCAATTGGAAAAAGACTTACATGTATTTCCGAGTAAATTTAAATTTGTATTGTAATCATGTAATAGATATGAGTTGTTGTATCTCATGTGCATTTATTCCTTATCCTTGCGTTTCGTATGAAGTGTGAGCAACTCCTCATTCAAAATTATCGTCATCCCCTTACTACAAGTAGAAACTCATTCTTCTAAATAATTCTCTGTATTTTGATTTATTTTTAAAGACATCCATAGCTACCAAAATTGATTGCAATATTGTTAACAATTTATATGATCTCAAATCATTTGCAGTTCTTTTTAAGCATTCATCGTGACAGTCCAGCAATGATAATTATGAAAGGAATTTACCATCAAACAAACACATTTAATAACATAAGGTGTTGTAACTATTGTTCGGAAGGTGGCGGATCAGAAGTGTAAGCAGGTGGCTGTGGAACTTGACCAGGCGGAGGATATTGTCCATATTGTGGATTGTATTGCCCTGGTGGTGGATATTGCACGTATTGTGGATTTCCGCTTTGAGGTGGTGGATACATTGATGACCCTGCTAAAACAACAAATAAAAAAATACTACTTATTATACATACATCATCAAACAGCATGAAATGAGAAAATTTAAGAACTCATAGGTACAGAAATATGTCAAGATAAAGGCTACCACTAAAAGAAAAATAAGAAAACCAATACAATAACAAAAATAATAATGTTTATTTCAATAATCTTATCTTTTCCTGGATTGGAACTATCCCATCAAAAGGTGGTACAAACACTCTTCGCTTCCGGTTATCACTCGTATGGTTGGCTAACAATACACACCTTATATATATAATCAAACCCTGAATACATGTAAATTATAACAAAATTGGTGCAATGTCACAGTGAACAATGATATAGTAATCTAAATATGAACAGTGTTATGAGCTGTGTTCAGGCTGAACAACATTTGCAGTGTTGGGTTGATTACCGGATCTGTTTCATTGTATTTAAATGCCGAAATCAAAGAGCGGACAAAAAGATTTTTCGAAAAGGCGTATTCAGTTGAACGCCTACGCCTAAAACTACAAGTACTGTCGTCAAAGTCGCTACAATAACATAAAGGTCTTTTCGAACTAATGCAAAAACAAATTGAGCTTTACTTAATTCCGTCATACATTTTTTAAATGAAAATAAATTCAAATGCAAAATGATTGCTTGGCGAGTTGCATAAAATTGTTTTATATAGTGAACCTGGAAAGATTTTTGGACAATGGTACTTCATGTACTTTTTGAAGTATTCTTGATGGCAATTTACATTTAGCCTATGGAAAAATAGTCAACCTTGGGTATATAAAAACTCAATTTTAACCCTGCCTTGCATTCGGGACCAAGCTTATGATTTTACAAGAGATAACTTATTTAATAAGAACTATGCATGCAAAATGTCAAGCTGGTTCCGCGTGCAAGTAAAAAAAGGGTTGAAAAATTGTATTTTTAAAGTGAAAAATCAGTGTATTCATGATATTCTTTTTTGTCATTTGTCTCATTTATCAAAGTTTGATTGATTCATATATGCAAATTAAAGCTTTATAAACATCAAATTTCCCTGTAAATGTGGATTTGCTGGTATTCTAGACCTTGCATGAGCTATTTGTCTAACCTGGCAATTTGCCAAATAAGATGAACAAGATCTGGTATGATAAGTAGATGACATATATTTTGTTAAGTTTTTCCTTGATTGTTTTCCTCGATATAAATTTTTTTTTTGTGTATTTGAAACAATATATATGAGCCGTGAAATAATTAATTGCCTCTAAGCATCTTCTGTGCATATGTAAAAAAATATTCCGAAGAAATTTGATCATCTAATTTCCTATTTCGTTGTATTTTCAATTTTGTTTGTTTCCTATGTTACCTTTATAATTTATATCTTCAATTTTATAACTGTCCTTAAAAAAGAATTTGTCTTCTTAAAAGAGGGTTCCCCTTTCGATATGTCAAAGGAGCCCCTATAACTTTCATATAGAAGTGACACTTGGACACAAATAATGTTTAAATACATGAATCTAAACTGAACTAGAAAACACGAGGGGACTTTATAAACATAAATGGATGATATAAATCGGATAATGGTTTTTATGACATAAAAACGATACGCTAGGCTATGGAATAGCCTTGGATAGAAAGTTGCGTGTTTGATTGACAAGGGTGTGGTGGCTCATGATGTATTTGTATACTCAAATCAATACTTGAAGTAAGCCTTTCTCGGTACTTCTTTGTAATTTCTTCTATTGGTCTGCACATGTGATAAAACAGTCACTGATTCGATCAAACCTCTATTTTTTTGCCAACAGCAACTCAAAGTAGTTTCGTGCTTTTGTTTGTTTGTTTTTTTTGTTTTTTGTTGGTTTTTTTTTTTTTTGCATTCTCCTATGGTAGCTCTTTATTCTTCCGCAAAAACGCAATCGTCTATCTCTTTCCACCTTTCGTTCACCATTGCCTAAGTATCTCCACAAACTACAATCACGCTTTGTTTAACACAATTGAAAAGTCTTTTGTAGTATTTGTATATTATTGATTATTGCACAATACCTCATCTTTATTTATTAACTTGTGGTTTTAAATTTATACATTACTGTTCTTATTCTTTTTATCATATCTATATTTATAAATCTGGCTAAGCGATATTGCAATTCCAATCCCATCATCATCTACTAACCTGTTCCCAGTACCACCTATAGTAAATGTTTATAATACTTTTCAACTTCCACAAGGAAACAGAAAAATTAAACCCCACCCCGTTTTATCAGGACGACACTGGACGCCATTTTATTTTCGAGAATCTGAAATTCCTATTGGTCAATAGTCTTCTACGCATGCGTTCTCCTCACTGCGCAAGCGTACTCCTCACTTTCCCCCAAGAACTATCTATATAGCTAGGCTATTCCATAGCCTATATATAGCTAATAATTTAAGAATCAAAAACCCATCTTGAGAATAAAACAAATGCTTATACCAATCAAGCGTTTAAAGTCTACAAAATTATTTTATTTAGGTTCACTAACGTGATATCTTGTTTTAAATATAGAAATATATGTATAAGAATATGAAAGTCTGTCGGACGAGCACAAATTAAAAGTAATATCCAGCCAATATCAGAAAATGGGATGGCATAGTATTCCATTTACCTCGAAAAATTCAGTTTTTGTGTAGATTTTTCTCATAAAGAGTTATCTGTGTTTAACTCTATTATTTCCTTTCAAAAAAGGAATTGATTAACAAAAGAATTATATCATGGATAGAATAGCACCATTTGCATATTATTTCAATATCAAAACGAGTTGTCGTTTTGGCAATGTGCCAACCTTTTTTCGCTTCATACTCTATTTAAGCTTTTGGCATGAGTACTAGTAAAGTAAGTGGGAACCGAACCGTCAATCTAAGACGAACAATCCAAGGACATTGGCAACATCGCAAACAAAACAGAAACAGAGACACAACATGAGTACGGCACAGAAAAGAAAAAAATGAAGACACACACACACACAAAGATGAACAACACGGACCCAATAAAAAACCATGGGTAAGACCAGGTGCACCGGTAGAGTAAGCATCTCCTGCTTCTTATAAGACACCCGCATTGTTGAACTTGTCAAATCCGGTAGTAAAGTCAAATTCGGTAGAGAAAACAACAATTAAGCTTTAAAGGGAAAGATCTGTGGTCATCTGGGAAACAGATATCCCATAGCGGTCCACAAGATGGTGATGTCGACTGTAAAACTTCTGGAGGGATAACTTCAAGTTTTGGGTAACATACCCTTGTTGAAGTAGCCTATTTGTGAGCAACCGGACTCTATCAAGGAAGTCACTGTATCGAACACAGGCTCTTGAATAGCTAATGAGCTGGGAGATATGCCGGCGCTGTGTTGGGATGTTGCTACAAAGAAAAGGGAAGGCTACTATTGGAAAGGTGAAGTCATCGCGCTTGTCGTACAGCTTATTTCGAGCTCCTTTGGATAGATAAGATGAAGAAAATCACCAAAGCGAGGGCCGTTAAGTGACAAAACATCATCCATATAACGGAAGCCGAAACCGAAGGATTGGGCCAGTTTTTTTATCTTTACCCAGGAAGAAGCCCCTCGATGAACCAAGCCCCACAAGAGTGAAGAAACAGATCGGCCAAGAGAGGCGCACAGCCTGTGCCCGCAGGAATTCCGATAGTCTGTTGAAAAACAAGTCAAAACCGGACAAACACATCGTCGACCAGAAACTCAAACATTTTAATCACTTCTTCCTCTGTACATTCCATCTCCGACTCGGAGTAATTTTTCACAAAGTAGGCTTGTTCTCCACCTACAACAATACACCCATATCACCGCTGAGAAACATCTATGAATTAAACTTCCAGTGTAAAATCATGTGATCACACGACTTTGTTACCGATGACAGTGTAAACTCATGTGATCACATGACTTTGTTATCGATGGGTCGATGCCACTGCTGGTGGACTGTTAGTCCCCGAGGGTATTCACCAGCTCAGTAGTCATTATTTCGGTGCTGACCCGAAAGCCGATTCTACTAGGAACCTTACAATATCTAAATTTTTGTAAATTTTGTTGAAAACTAAGGAGTATCTCCCTCATGCAAAGCTCTGTCCTTAGCTGATCTTGGCTGCACATTTAGATCACATTGGGTATTTGTTCACTTTCAGTTTTAAACATCTTTGATTTTATGGTCTTCCAAATGTTTAGATTTTATCTGCACTGAAGTGACATAAGTTGTCGAAATGCGCATATGCAGAATTTAAATTCACAGTAACTTCGGTATTTAGTCATTTATTACCACAGGGTCGATACCACTGCTGGTGGACTGTTAGTCCCCGAGGGTATTCACCAGCTCAGTAGTCAGTACTTCGGTGCTGACCCGAAAGCCGATTCTACTAGGAACCTTACAATATCTAAATTTTTGTAAATTTTTTTGAAAACTAAGGAGTATCTCCCTCATGCAAAGCTATGTCCTTAGCTGATTTTGGCTGCATATTTAGATCACATTGGTTATTTGTTCTCTATCAATTTTTAAACATCTTTGATTTTATGGTCTTCCAAACGTTTAGATTTTATCTGCACTGAAGAGACATAAGTTGTCGAAATGCGCATATGCAGAATTTAAATTCACGGTAACTTCGGTATTTAGTCATTTGTACATGAGCGTTTTGATATTTTATTATACAATCTTAAACTACATATATTGTAGGTTACATTGAAACATATTATACAAAATTCTTGTTGCCCGGAAAAGTGCCTTATTGCAACCTATCCTTTTACGTTTCATTTTGTGTATGAGTTGTCTCCTTAACTGTCAGTTAATTTTGGGTAAATCCTTTTATGGAAGGATTTTTTAAAAGAAATAACACCACTTGTTAAACGGCAATCGAAATTAAGGTAATTGATTAGTTTCTTTCCATTCCTGGCTTTATACTAGTATTGGTATTATAACGTCATTCAAATTCGACAATGTCTTCTTTTACTTTAGCATGGCAAAGGAATCTTTATAATCGATGTTGTACCTGGCAAAGTGAGCAATTCCTTTTGTCACAAAATACGCATTTCGATTTTTTAGCTCACCGAATCCAATTGAGCTTTTGCCATCAATTGGAAAAATTATGTGTAAGTTATTTATTTTTAACACAGGTATCTAAGTAAGATACAATATATAGTGCATTATAGATGCCATATATATTGCACATTTTGCATGTAACCCACCTTGTTGTTGTTGTGATGTCTGTATGACGTTAACACCTCCTTGATTCATTGGAATCACTGCTCCAGTGGTACCCCCGGACTTTTTGACACATAAAATGATCAGACCAATTATTATACCAAGACCAATTAAACTTCCAATTACTGCTCCTGCAATAAGTCCGGCATTTCTGAAATGTATTAATGTAAAAAATAAAACTAACAGCGTTTTGTTTAATTTTGTAATGATATCTAAGTTAAGCAAATAATAAAAAAGCAAAGAGACCGAAAAAGAAAATATAACACAATACAAGTAACTTTCCGAAAAGCAAACAGGAGAATTTTTAACATCTAGAATTGTCCTTTATAGGACTTAAATACCCCCTCAAAACCATTTTTGAGTTCAACTATCTGTTAATCCGGAAAATATTATAAAATTCTACCAATATAGATGTTGCACATACTCAGTGTAAATAGAAACATTGTGCAAAGTTTCAGACCTCTTTATGAAAAAATGGTGAGACGAGTTGATAATACAGGGGGTACCTGCATATAGAATATTGTCAAAAATGACTAAGTTCAACTAGCCCTAAAATCCAGAAAAAATATAAAATGCAACAAGAATAGGAGGTGCACGTGTACACATCCCTTCAGAAATTCTATGGCCGTCGCCCTGACATCATCAAAGAGATATAAGGTGTCTGTGTCCCAACTGAAAACGGACATTTTTAGCTAGATTCACGTCTCTACGGATTTGACATTACCTGTTTTGACTCATCCCTGGATTGACTCAATGATAGTATGAAGGGTGCCGCTAGCGGAACAGGACATGCTTACCCTTCCGGAGCACCTGATGTCACTCCCGGTTTTCATGGGAGTTTACACTATGAGTGCCTTAGTTCTTAATGTTATCTTTTTATTTCCGTGCATTGTAGCTGTCTAACGTCCTTGTTTTGTCTTTGTTTTTCTCTGTTGCCGTTTTTGCCATGTCTTTGGACTTTGATTTTTGTGGTCATCGCTTTCCTTGATCCTTCGGTATTCTACTGCCGTTGTTCAATGTATTGAAAACACCCTGCAAAGTTTATGACCTATTGGTTAAATGCTTCGAGGAGTTGATTACACAAAATGTATCCCCTGCATATTTAATACTGTCCGAAAATGATTAAGTACATTAAGTCAACTATCCGTAAAAGTCAGAATAAATTATAAAAGTCTACCAAAAAACGAGATGCACATGTTCAATGTATATAGAAACACCCTGCAAAGTTTCAGGTCTCTGTGTAAAAAGTTGAAAGAAGAATTGATTACACAAAATGGGTACCCTGTCTTTAGAAGTTTGTCAAAAATGATCTAATTTCAACTATCTGTAAAATCTGGAAAAAATTATTAAACGAAACAAGAAAATGAGTGCATATGTTCAATGTATTTATAAACATCTGCAAAGTTTCAGTTCTCTCAGTAAAAGCCTGTGAGAGGAGTTGATTACACAAAATGGGTAACATCTCTATAATAGAATTTTATAAAAAATGACTGAGTTCAACTATCTGTAAAATTAGGAAAAAAAAATCATAAAATGAAACCAAAAAATGAGTTGCACATGTTCAATGTATATATAAACATCCTGCAAAGTGTCAGGTCTCTGTAAAAAACTGTTCGAGGACTCGATTACACAAAATTAAAATTGTTGATTTGTCTATAGAATTTAATAAAAAGACATAATTTCAACTATCTGTAAAACCCTGAAAAAATCACAAAATGAAGCCAGAAAGTTCATATTCAGTGTATATAAAAACATTCTGCAAAGTTTCAGGTCTCTCGGTAAAAACATGTAAGAGGAGTTGATTACACAAAATTATTACCCTATGTGCTGATGGACAAACAGACAGATAGACAGACAGACAGACGGTAGGCCAGACAGGCAGACTGACTGAAACCTATATACCCTGCAACTTCGTTTGTGTGTGTGTGTTATAAAAAAATTAAGAGCTTCTCGTCATTGATATAAAAAAGAAAGGAAATGAAGTAAATGTCATGGAGACAACATCCCATATCCAGGTTAAAACGACCCAAAACAAAGCATCTAGGGGTCACCGTTAGGTCTTCACCGCAGTGAGGAACTTCACACCATATAGCAAGCCCTAAATGGCCCCAAAAAGGTAAAAAAGTGAATAAATCAATGGAAACAAACCACATCTCATAACCCAAATATCAAGAAACTAAAATTTTATAAGAAGACAAGGACAAGCCAATGATCAACATGTTCCTGACTTGGGACAGGCGCAAAAATTGCGGTGGGGTTTCTTGGATCCAAACCCTCTCCTATGTGTGGTGAATGGCTAAAAATAAATACACAAAAAGACTCACAATAAAAATCAAACTAGAAAAAAGTCCAACTTATCAAGAAGGGTACCCTTACATTTAAAATACATAATACATGAAGAAAATCTGTCCGGACAAAAATTACTGACTAATTACTAATTACTAGCTAAGGACATAATTCCCGTTGACTATGAAATCAAGCCTTCTTATATATGAAATTTTAATTGAAATACTTCTAAATAAATTTGGTATAACACCATCATCAATTATGAAACAAGAACATGATATTGTACAATGCATTGAGTCTGTGTTGCATGGTCTTGTTGACTGTATAGAACGCATCTTACTATTTACTCTCGTTTTTTATTCTTTTGTCACATGCTGAGTAGGTCGTGCTTACCCTTACCCCATGACACTCCTGTTTTTTTTTGGGGGGGGGGGGGTTACAATGTCAGTGCGCATGCCTTATTTATTTTGTGACGTTTTTATTATGGCCTGCTTGTTTCGTCCTCGTCATTTTCGTTCTCCGTCTTTATGTGATCCTTAAATTGTAATGAATTCTACATTTATGATTTGGTTTATTTCATTCATTTAGAATTTTATTGTTTTTTGGAAATACACTGACCATTTAAGATATTAATTTCCAAATATTCTTGAACATGTAAAATCCTTATAATTCTCTTCAACGTTTGTTGGAAGAATAAGTCTACATTTGAATCAGATACATATAAAGCATCACCATAGATTTACAGGATATTTGTAAATATTGCAAAATAATGAGTCAATTATATATGGAACTAGAAAACACGAGGGGACTTTATAAACATAAGTGGATGATATAAATCGGATAATGGTTTTTATGAAATAAAAACGATACGCTAGGCCATGGAATAGCCTTGGATAGAAAATTGCTTGTTTGATTGACAAGGGTGTGGTGGCTTATGATGTATTCGTATACTCAAATCAATACTTGAAGTAAGCCTTTCTCGGTACTTCTTTGTAATTTCTTCTATTGGTCTGCACATGTGATAAAGCAGTCACTGATTCGATCAAACCTCTCATTTTTTGCCAACAGCAACTCAAAGTAGTTTCGTGCTTTTGTTTTTGTTTTTGTTTTTTTTTTGCATTCTCCTAGGGTGTTGCTTTTTTTTTATCTTTTATTCCTCAACAGAGACAAACTTTATTACCTAAGATGTATACATGTATTGAAGCAGTGCATTTGTGAAATGCTTTCTAGCAATTCTGAGCATTTAATGCTTCAACTATGGTTTCAGGTTTCACAGACAATCCTTACAACCAATGTAACTGAGGATTTCTTCTAGCGCAGCATGCTATGACCACAACATGTTGACAACAAATAAATATGCACCTAGTTAGTACTTGCTTCATTTAATGTGATTGATACAATAATAAACCTTTTACAGCACACACAAATAAACACCGGTAGCTCTTTATTATTTTTTATTCTTTTTATCATATCGTTATATATAAATCTGGCTAAGCGATATTGCAATACCAATCCCAACCTGTCCCCAGTACCACCTATAGTAAATGTTTATAATTCTTTTCAACTTCCACAAGGAAACAGAAAAATTAAACCCGCCCCGTTTTATCAGGACGAAACTGGACGCCATTTTGATTTTCGAGAATCTGAAATTCCTATTGGTCAATAGTCTTCTGCGCATGCGTTATCCTCACTGCGCAAGCGTACTCCTCACTTCCCTTAAGAACTATCTATATAGCTAGGCTATTCCATAGCCTAGCTAATTATAAAATATGAAATGTTAAATATGTCAGGATTAGAACTGATCGTAAATAACTGAATCAAATATTTTTCATTTTTTAACGCTTCAACGATGAGAAAACACTGTAGCAAGTCTGAAACTGCAATACGTAATCATATTTTTGCTGTATTACAGATTTTCACACGAAACTGGAAGAAAGGACATTTGCGACACTGGTTTTTAAGTTTTGGGAAATTAAATCACCTTATCAAATAATATTACTCACGTCGTACAACAATATTCATCACCGTAATATCCACAACA
The DNA here is from genome assembly GCA_002080025.1 of Modiolus philippinarum. NCBI lineage: Eukaryota > Metazoa > Mollusca > Bivalvia > Mytilida > Modiolidae > Modiolus > Modiolus philippinarum. The sequence goes on along the minus strand of MJUU01055200.1, from coordinate 175,539 downwards.
CTCATCACAATAAAACGAGTAAGAATATCCGGCATACAGGTAGCCCTGGTAACATATCTCTGCTTCAACAAGGACTCCTGCTAAAACAGACCACTATTAATTAAACACATGAGCAACAATCTGAGACATTCTAGGACTATCTTTGTATACCCATGACATTTTAGATTTATGCTGATATATTTCATGTAGGATGTTCTTGCCCCGGTCACAGTCTCGTGGACTTCAACATAATTGTGATTGAACAGACACCCAACTTCAGGCTCGGAAGGATTTATGGATAAAAGAACTTCGAGCCGTACATCAAGTGAAATCGACAGAAAAAACTGAATTCCCAATGTTTTTTTTTCACGACACTGATTTTATTTTGACAGTTAATATTTATTTTGTTTTTATTACTTATCAACTTTCTATTAACATTTTATACTATTGCATTATTAATTTCAAGATTTTTCAATCATTATACATTATTGAGTTTTTAATTATTGAGTTCTAGATTGTTTAAAATTATTCGTCACTAAATATACCTGGATTGATTAGTGAGCTGTAAGTACCAGTCCATTTATGAATCGGGCAGCTAGCATTAGAGTGGTGGCTCATGAGTAAAAAACTAAAATTTTTGAACATGGAAATAAATAAAACTTACCCCCAAAAAATGTTTTGACAACACATATTGTTGTTTGGTTTTGCCTTTTTGAAGTTTGAAATTTGAATGCATTGTACCGGAAAAAGTACGAGAAAATTTTCCCGTCAAAATTCCTCTATTTAACCAGCCAAAAATTGTCTTTGTATTTTACACAAAGGTGTATGTAAAAGTCCTCCAGGATTGGTTTTAAGCACCAAATAAAGGCATTTAGACCAAAAGAGATTAAGTTCAAAATTTTTGATTTTCTGGCCTTACATAGAGAAATACTTAAGACATTAAACACGTTCAGAAAAATGATTTCTTTATGACACAGATGAAGGTTTCATATATAAAAAAATAAGTTAAAATTCTTGTCGAACTGCGATAAAGGGTAAAACAATAATTATATACTAATGTCAAAACGTAAAAATATAATTAAAAACAAGAAGATAGAAGGATGGGCCAAGACCATCGACATTGATGTCTTCAAAGGGCCGTGGAAAAGAAACAAAATGGCTGAGACGTAAAGTGTTACATCACAGGTGGAACACAGGTGAAATAAATTTGACGTTCCCTGTTAGGAGCAAAGACCAAAAGTGGGGTGAAATAATTAATGGGTAGGGGCAGGATATTTAGTACCGGCACTAGCAAAAGCCAGTGGCAGGGTTAAACCGGTTTAATGGGCACCCAAACCTTCCATTTCTCTATCCCGTTTCCCTGTAGTATGATAAACCTGCGAATAAAACCAAAAACAGATAGACTACTAACTCAGTGAACACTATCGTGGAAAAGAAAAACATATGACAAAACGTATTTTAGAAAGATGGGTCAAAGAGTGCTCACCGTTAAACTGCCGGTCAGCTCAAGGAACCTAGTCTGCTGGTAAAACACCGTTGCATTACGGAAGAAAAATCAAACTCAAAATTCCCCGAATGTAAGTTACGTCCCAGTTTTTCTAGATTATTTATCAGATTCTGACATTTTTAACAATATTTCCATAAAATCGAGGATTAGAAATGCCCTTTGTAATTAGCTGTTTATCTAGATATCAAATGTTCCTATCTACTGTAAACCTCTTAAAAGCATTTAATAATTTAAGATATCTGTAACCTTGTTGTAATAAAAGTTTCGATGTGAGAGTAAAATTACGCTCATTTAAATCGTCAAGGGTAGAACAAACACGAGCGAATCGTACAAGCTGAAATATAAACACCCCGTAGGGTGGAGCTAGGGGAACGTCGCCGTCAAGAAAGCGGAAATTAGGAATAGTAAAATCAAAATCATCCCTTTTTACATTGTATTATAGTTTGTATTTTACCAGAGTCAATAATGATACTAAGATCCAGAAAAAAAGCAGTATTGAGAATCATTGTTTGCGTTATTAAGTTTCAGTTGTTGTGGGTAAATGATGTTGACATAGGCTAAAAATAGTAAGGATATATACCTGCTATTATCATTGAAAATAGAAATAAGTTTATCACTGTTTGGTACAGTTCCATTTTGTAGTTTTTTCATGAAGTCCCGTTCGTAACGGAACAGAAGAAGATCTGCAATGAGAGGAGCACAATTAGTAACCATGGGGATTCCAATGACCTGATGATAAAAAATGGTGCCAAAAGGAACATAAATTTTGTCTAGCAAGAGATTCAGTGCCTAAATCATATACATGTAATCACATAAATTCAAAAAAGAGTGTCCTTCTAAACTTATTAATCCGTTGAACAAACTTATTCATAAAGGATATAAATACAGCATTGTTGTTAAATCTTTACTTCTGGTTTTTGTTGGCAAAAAAATAAATCAACTCCTAAATGGTTTACACCATAACTGAATTAAAACAATTTTTCATATTGGCATTATTTGGCATTGCACAATATCATGTTCTTCTTTCAAAATTGATGATGTTGTTATACGAAATCTATTTAGAAGTATTCCAATTGAAGTTTCATATGTAAGAAAGCTTGATATCATAGTCAACGGAAATTATGTCCTTAGCTAACTGTCAGTAACTGCGAGCTTTTCCAGAAAATAAATTCAAAGTCACTTCGGCATTTATTCCCGCACTTTCGAAGAAAGTTCGGGGATAATGTTATACCCTCCGTCTGTCCGTCCCTCCGTCGATCTTTTCTTGTGACTCAAGCTCCCCCTACATTTTTGGATTTAGGGATTCAATTTTGCTGTAGAATTGTTGCATATAGTCTGTAGATGCGCAATAAGCTTTCGAATTTTCGATATTGGTCTTGTTGCAAACAAGAGGCCCCATGATGTCAATTTTAACACACGTGGCAAGTGACACAAACTCCTCCTACATTTATGGATTTAGGGATTTATTTTTGTTGTAGAATTGTTGCATATAGTCTGTAGATGCGCAATAAGCTTTCTGATTTTTGATATTGGTCTTGGTGCAAACAAGAGGCCCCATGATGTCAATTTTAACAAAGACCCAAAGATGTGGATTTTGACACGTGGCATGTGACGCAAACTCCTCCTACATTTTGGGATTTATGGATTAAATCTTTATGCAGAATTGTTGCATATAGTCTATAGATTTGCAATAAGCTTTTGAAATTTTGGTTCCGGTTCCAACTTTGGTAAATTTCCTGAAAATGTCAGAGTACACATATTTTTTTTAATTAATTTTGGCATATTATCTTACATTCTGACAAGTGTTTGGTAAAAAACTAAATTCTGAAAACTTAGGAATCTGAAAGGCGCTTCCAATTTTGATAAATCGCGGTTCCAATTTTTGTAAATTTCCTGAAAGTCTCAAAGACCGGTTATTTTTGGGAATTCTACCTCGCAACCATACTTAAATTGTTTATGTAATTTAGGACAAACATTTTCATCAATTGGATTTCAAAAATATTTGATTCCAATTTTGGTAAATTTCCTGGAAGTCTCAAAGACCACTTATTTTTTGGAATTCTACCTGGCAACCATACTTAAATTGTTTGTGTAGTTTAGGACAAACATTTTCAACAATTGGATTTCAAAAATATTTGTTTCCAATTTTGGTAAATTTCCTGAAAGTCTCAAAGACAAGTTTTTTTGTTGTTAATTCTACTTAGCAACCAAATATCCTAGAATTCTTTTAGTAACAATAACGACTATCAATAGTTTGATTTAAAAAATAATTAAATTTATGCCAAGGTTGTATAACAACTGTTTTCTGTGTCAAACAGGGAGTGCGGGGAGAGCTGTCGTTTCGAACAAAATCTAGTTATTATATTTTTTACAACTGGGTCGATGCCTCTGCTGGTGGACTGTAAGTTCCAAAGAGTATTCACCAACCCAGTAGTCAGTACTTCGGTGGTGACCCGAAAACCGACTTAACTGAAATTTGCAAATTTTGTTTAAAACTAAGGCGTATCTCCCTCATGCATAGCTCTGTCCTTAGCTGAAATTTTGGCTATTCTATTTATATCCTTTTGGTTATTTGTTCTCTTTCAGCTTTTACACGATTTTTGGTTAATGGACTTCCAAATGTTTTGGTTTGATCTGCACTGATGAGACAAAGGCTGTCGAAATGCGCATATGCAGAAAATAAATTCAAAGTCACTTCGGTATTTCTTTTATTTTTTACCACTGGGTCGATGCCTCTGCTGGTGGACTGTAAGTCCCCGAGGGTATTCACCAACTTGTAGTCAGTACTTCGGTGTTGACCCGAAAACCGACTTTATTGAAACTTGCAATATCTAAATTTACAAATTTTGTTTAAAACTAAGGAGCATCTTCCTCATGTATAGCTCTGTGCTTAGCTGAATATTGGCTTTTCTATTCAGATCCTTTTGGTTATTTGTTCTCTATCAGCTTTTACACGATTTTCGGTTAATGGACTTCCAAATGTTTTGGTTTGATCTGCACTGATGAGACATGTATGCTTTTTATTTTCTTAGATATGGTGTACTTGTACATGATATAATATCTCATGTGTACACTTTGTTCTACAACTATTATCTAAATTAATATAATTCTAAAACCTAAGGATTTACTCCCTCCCTCGTAGTTTTGTCCTTAGCTATATTTGATATTACTGATTATTCGGATTTCGTTTGGTTTTATGCATTTTAAACATTTTTTTTAAATAATGGTTTTCCTTTGTTTGGGTTCTAGTGCTGCTGATGAGGAATTAATTTCCGAAATGGACATACAGCTCATGAAAATTATTGCAGTTGGAGTTGACATATGTGTTATGGTCTTATGTTCATTTACTCCATATTCTTTCGTAAAATAAGTTGTCGAAATGGGCATATGCAGAAAATAAATTCACAGTTACTTCGGTATTTTTCTATTTGTCAGGACAGTACCCGTGTGTATTGTCTTCATGTTTTATCTACTTCATTGTAAGGGTACTTTTTTCTAGTTTGATTTTTACTGCGAGTCTTTTTGTGTATTTATTTTTTAGTCATTCACCACACATAGGGGAGGGTTTGGACCCAAGAAAACGAGTTTAACCACCACTGCAATTTTTTTTCGCCTCTCCCAAGTCAGGAATATGTTGGTCATTGGCTTGTCCTTGTATTCTTATAAATTTTAGTTTCTTGATATTCGGTTTATTGGATGTGGTTTGTTTCCATTCATTTATACTTTTTAACCTTTTTGGGGCCATTTAGGGCTTGCTATATGGTGTTAGGTTCCTCACTGTGTTGAAGATCGTACGGTGACCCCTAGATGCTTTGTTTTGGGTCGTTTTAAGCTGGATATGGGATGTTGTCTCCTTGACATTTACCCCATTTCATTTCTTTTTCATAATTGTAAGTAATATTGGAGAATCCTTGCTTTTTGTTACAGCAATAAACTGAAAACTCGAAAATTTAAAGGACCATTTAATAAGTTCACTCAATTTGGATTTAATCAAATTATGTGGAAGGGTTGTATAAAGTGTCGAAAAAACAATAACTGTCAATAGATGAAACTGGTCTTTTTATACTCTGTAAAACTTCAATAGAATATATATAGAATATATAGTAATTAAATTACAGTAACGTTGGTATTTTATTTTAAATCCAATCCGTAAAATATTTATTTAAGCCAAAAGACTTTAGGTGTTTCTATGAACGAATAACTAAGTACCGAAGTAACTGTGAATTTAAATTGTGCACATGCGCATTTCGACAACTGCAGATAAAATCTTTTGAAAGACCATCAACTCAAAGCTGTATAAAAAATGATAGAGAGCAAATTACAAAATAATTAAATACCGAGGTTACTGTGGATTTAGGTTCTGCATAATCGCATTTCCACAACTTATCTCACCAGTGCAGATCACATCAAAACATTTGGAAATCCATGAACCGAAATATATGTAAACGCTGATAGAGAACCAATTACCAATAGGATCTAAATAGGAAAGCCAAAATCAGCTAAGAACAGAGCTATGCAAGAGGAAGATACTCCTTAGATTTAACAAAATTTTCTTAAATTTAGATATTTCAAATTTTCAAATAAAATCGGCAATGATCTTAATGTAAAGCCAAAATCAGCTAAGGACAAAGCTTTGCATGAGGGAGATACTCCATAGTTTTCAACAAAATTTACATAAAATTAGATATTGTAAGGTTCCAAATAGAATCGGCTTTCGGGTCAGCACTGACTACTGGGCTGGTGAATACCCTCGAGGACTAACAGTCCACCAGCAGTGGCATCGACCCAGTGGTAACAAATAACTAAGTACCGAAGTTACTGTGAATTTAAATTACCATAAATTATCTCAGTAAAAAGGGTAAAGAGAAACTAACAAGGTTAAACTTGAACATAAGAACTAATGACAAGACAGTTTGACTTACTGAAATCGCCATGCTCTTGATTAAAAAAACCAAGCACTCAGCAAATACCTGAGACTATTACAAAATTTTCTATCTTCCACGACATAGCCGCGAATCAAATCAAAACGGCTTTTATCAGATTTATAAGACCAGAGGAAACCTAAACCTATCTTGTCGTTGGCTTTGGATATAAACTCACCTTGAATAAGGAAATACAAAATTGCTACTCCAATATTAAGAGGCATCATATAAGTCCTTTTATCCTGTTATCCCCTTTGTTACTTGTATGTTCAAAATTTAAATTGAAATTAAACGAGATAATACTGCCAAAAATATTGATCGAATCTGTTTTCTTTACATTTTTTTTTCTTATCAGAAAACCTTTTATATAACACTATCATTTAAACATGGATTTTATCAATTTTTGTACAGATATGTGCATTTAAATGTTCCCTATCTTCAAAAGTTACAACGTTCCATTTACCTTCTTCATACCAAATGTTGAAAAATATGGCTGAGTCATACTTCTCCGTTCATTTTGCTTTACAGCAGATCATAGACAAATAAAAAACCTCGCAGAATTATGAAAAAGAACTCTCTGTTTCAGTCATCATAATATTCCTTATCGTCTTTCCCTCCGCCTATCTCAGCCTGCAGAGCCCTTCCACAAAAGCCATATCCGGTTGACCCGAACTTATCAAGAGGTTGACCTGGAGTTATCAAGCCAGTTCTCCCAATATTTGACAAGCAATATCCCTTTTATTCGTTTGGCAAGAAATAAATCTTAATTGCATAAAGGATCTATTATATTTCCGTTTTAATTTTGTAAACAAAATACCGTAACCAATACACAAAAATGCAGACGAGACGTTCGAAAAAATACGGAAACTAGGTCGCTGATCCACCATTTTGTTTACATTGTGACGTCATAAAAGTGCCTAGGAACTGAAAGACAAATGTAAACAACGAGAGGTTCTGCAATGAAAAACCCGACTTCATTTCGATTTGCTTATATGGTTCAATGAAAAAATTTCTAAATTTAATAATGTTGGCCGACAAAAAATATTATGAAGTCATAAAATAAGTACAAAACATTTCCCATTTTGTGAAAAAACGAATGAACCTCATTTCCCGCGCAACCTTGGGAGAATTTGACACAAAACCTAATAAACTATTGTATATAGATAAGAAATAAAAGACGATAAACAATTTATCTGAATTTTGAATGCTGGAATATTGTAAAATATCATCCCGCTCGCCAGAATATGAAGCTTGGGGCTCGTTCGCTGCGCTCACTCGCCCCTGTGCTTCATATTCTTGCTCACGGGATGATATTTTACGATATACAGATGTCAAAATCCAGATAACATATACTTATCTGTTGTCGCACGATAAAAACAATGCAACATTACATTTTTACCCTGCGATGATCGCAAGTGCTTGTTTTGATTTCTTCTTGCAATGTCAACATTAGATGTCCAAAACAGCCGTATACAGCTGCAACTGCAATCCTGATGACTATAACAGCATTAGAATTAGAAAAATAAAATTCAATTTTCCATCGCTCCAACTATCAATTTGGAAAACCATCAAAAGATATAAAAAATAAGAAGCAAAGTGTATAGTTTGTTCCGGAATATATGCATTAATATGTCAAAATGCGCATGTGCAGAGACTAAGTTAATTGTAACTTCGATATTTTGTTATCTATTACCACTCGGCCGATGTCACTGCTGGTGGACTGTTAGTCTCCGTGGGTATTCACCAACCCAGTAGCCAGTACTTCGGTGCTGGCCCGAAAACCGATTTTATTGCAATAACTTAATTTAAGAAATTTTGTTAAATCCTAAGGAGTAGTTCTCTCCTGCACAGTTCTGTCTTTAGCTGATTTTAGCTTTCCTTTTATATCCTATTGGTAATATGTTCTCTGTCAGCTTTTACATATTTTGATTTATAGATTTCCAAATGTTTTATTTTGATCTGCACTGACATAAGTTGTCGAAATACTAAACTCACAGTAACTTCGGTGTTTTGTTATTTCAAGGGGTATAGGGTTGTTACCAGGTCTAAGTTTGCAAATTCAAAACAAATATTTATCAATTATGGACTTTTAACGAAGTCAATATGTTATATATGGACCTGTTAGGTTTATATTGACCAAGGACGAAGTCCGAGGTCAATATATTCCTAATAGGTCCATATTTAACATATTGACAGAGTAAAAAGTCCATCATTTTTATATTACATATGTAGTTCTATGGTATCTCATTACATTTTTGTGGAGGAAAATTTTGTCAAAAAATCGGAATTTAATTGGAAATAGAACCTTTATTTGAAGGCGGGTGTGGATCTACCATCATCTAGAATGGGTTACATGAGTGCTCGCAGGATTAATAAATGCCGATATTTCTCTTATATTTGCAAGTAAAACAAACAAACAAGCAAGCCTTTTTATTAGCGTGTTTACGTGAAGTGTGCAATAAAAACATATAACAACTGTAAAATATCTTTTTTTTTCATCGATTTCAGTGGTTGCTCTGTAAAAAAAATAATATCCTGTTTTATTTCATCGGCGAAAACTCCTATTAATGTGTACAGCGTTTTCCAACAAAAATATTTTTCACAAGACCTTTCTTAGTGAAAAACTATAGTCTGGAAGTCTAACCAGACATGTAGCGTCAATAAAACTAAAAATAGAAACATAGCGTCAATATACTTAAAAATAGAAACATGGCGTCAATATACCTAAAATTAGAAACTACGCTGTAATATACTGAATATTCTTAAAATCACGTGAGCGTATTAGACAATGAGATTAATAGGAACTTATGCCATATGTAATATAAACGTATATTATATGACAATTCAATATAATGTAGAGTATAGCCAATCACATTATGAGTGTCATACATTAGATTGGATATGTTTCATTCACTCCACTTCTTCACACAGGCACTTATTCCTTCACTTATTTAATGGGCATATTACTCTCAGTGATGTCCGTGTAAGAAAAGACAATGAGTGCAGGTGAGCTCAGTTGTTAGAACAATATCATCATATTTCAATCTAAAGCTAAATTTTACGGAAGCCCATATAGGACCTACCAATTTTTTTTTTGAATTCGTTATAACGAATTCTGGAATTTGTTATAACGAATTTAATTCGTTATCACAAATTTTTGAATTCGTTATAACATATTTTTGAATTTGTTATAACAAATTTAATTCGTTATAAAAAATTCAAGCATTCGTTCTAACAAATTTTAGAATTTGTTATAACGAATTGTTGAATTCGTTATAACAGATTTCAGAATTTGTTATAACAAATTCTAGAATTCGATATAACAAATTCTAGAATTCGTTATAACAGATTGTTAAACTATGGCATGCCAAAGTCGCATAAAATCAGGAATTCTGACATGACGTCTAGATACCGTGTTCTCGTTCGATTTTCTAGTGTTCTCGCTCATATAACCCTTATCTCAATCATGATCGGGATGATTGGTCTCTTGAAAGCCCGTACCCCAACTACGACATATATTGTAGCTTGCATTCGTTGAAAAACCATAATTCCGGCTGCATGAAACCAAGTTACTTGCTGAAAACCCTTAATTATCCCCGCACTTTCGAAGAAATTTCGGGGATAATGTTATACCCTCCGTCCGTCCGTCCGTCCGTCCGTCAGTCCGTCCGTCCATCCGTCTGTCCGTCCGTCCGTCCGTCCGTCCGTCCGTCACACTTTTCTTGTGACTCAAACTCCTCCTACATTTTTGGATTTAGGGATTTAATTTTGTTGTAGAATTGTTGCATATAGTCCGCAGATGCGCAATAAGCTTTCGGATTTTCAATATTGGTTTTGGTGCAAACAAGAGGCCCCATGATGTCAATTTTTACACATGTGGCATGTGACACAAACTCCTCCTACATTTATGGATTTAGGGATTTAATTTTGTTATAGAATTGTTGCATATAGTCTGTAGATGCGCAATAAGCTTTCGGATTTTTGATATTGGTCTTGGTGCAAACAAGAGGCCCCATGATGTCAATTTTAACAAAGACCCAAAGATGTGGATTAGACACATGTGGCATGTGACGCAAACTCCTCCTACATTTTTGGATTTAGGGATCAAATCATCATGCAGAATTGTTGCATATAGTCTATAGATTTGCAATAAGCTTTTGGAATTTTGGTTCCGGTTCCAACTTTGGTAAATTTCCTGAAAATGTCAAAGACACATATTTTTTTTTTAATTTTGGCATATTATCTTATATTCTGACAAATGTTTGGTAAAAAACAAAATTCTGATAACTTAGGATTCAGAAAGGCGGTTCCAATTTTGGTAAATTTCCTGAAAGTTTCAAAGACCACTTATTTTTTGGAATTCTACCTAGCAACCGTATTTGAAATGTTTGCGTAGATTAGAACGAACATTTTCATCAATTGGATTTCAAAAATATTTGATTCCAATTTTGGTAAATTTCCTGAAAGTCTCAAAGACCACTTATTTTTTGGAATTCTACCTAGCAACCATACTTAAAATGTTTGTGTAGTTTAGGACAAACATTTTCATCAACTGGATTTCAAAAATATTGATTCTAATCTTGGTAAATTTCCTGAAAGTCTCAAAGACCACTTATTTTTTGGAATTCTTCTTAGCAACCATATATCCTAGAATTCTTTTAGTAACAATAATGACAATCAATAGGTAGATTAAAAATATATGCCAAGGGTGTATAACAACTGTTTTCTGTGTCAAACAGGGAGTGCGGGGATAGCTGTCGTTTCCGACAACATCTAGTTTCAATTGGCATTGTATGGTTTTCGACCCTGCAATTTCGTCGAGATGTTTCCTTATTTAAATTACAGAAAATATCAATATTGAGGGCATCGATATAATATCGAATAAAGAAAATCTGCCTTTCTGATATGTTTTAGGTTTGCGGGCATAGATAAAACATCGAGTGGAGAAAATGTGCCATTTCTTATATATTCTATCTTAAATTGCAGGAAGTTCAGCATCGATACATGTATAATATCGAATGAGGAAAATGTGCCTTTTTCAACATGTTTTAGGTTTAATAACAGCAAGTTACAGTATTGCGGGCATCAATATAATTTCTAATATAGAAAATGTGCCTTTTTCTTATATTGCAGCAAGTTTAAACTTTGCAAGAATCGATTTAATATCGAATGGAGAAAATGTGCTTTTTCTTATATATTTTAGGTAAAATAATAGCAAGTTTCAGTATTGCTGGCATCAGTATAATATTAAATGGAGAAAATGTGTCTTTTTAAATATGTTTTTGGGTTAAATTACAGCAAGTTTCAGCATTGCGGGCATAGATAAAAATCGAATGGAGAAAATGTGCCCTTAAATTGCAGCAATTTTCAGTATATCAGGCATTAATATAATATCAAATGGAGATAATGTGCCTTTTATAATATGTTTATGATTAAATTAAAGCAACTTTCAATTTTGCGGACATTGATATAATATCGAATGGAGAAAATATGTCCTTTTTATATGTTTTAGGTTAAATTACAGCAAGTTATAGTATTGCGGGCATCGATATAATAACTAAAGGAGAAAATGTGCCTTTTTCTCATTTTTTCTAATCTTAAATTGCAGCAAGTTTGAACATTGTAGCCATTGATATAATATCGAATGGAGAAAATGTCTTTTCATATATGTTTTAGGTTAAATTACAGCAACTTTCAATTGGGCGCATTGATATAATATCGCATGGAGAAAATGTGCCATTTAATGTTTTTAGTTGAATTAGTATTGCCAGCATCGATATAATATCTAAAGGAGAACATGTGCCTTTTCCTATATGTCTTAGGTTAAATTACAGCAAGTTTAATATTGTTGACACAGATAAAACATCAAATGGAGAAAATGCGCCATTTAATTATATTTTTATCTGAAATTGCAGAAAGTTTCAGTATAACGGGCATCTATAGAATGGAGAAAATGTGCCCTTTCTTTTATGTTTAAGGTGAAATTAGAGGAAGTTTCAGCATTGCCTTTTCTTATATTTTTGGTTGATTTGCAGTGGGACAATTAGTCCCAGATATACAGTATATTTCATTACTAAATTACTTATTTTTATGTAAATGAGAAAAGACGATAACTGTCCATTATGTAAGAGAAAGAACTGATCGAGGCCCGCAGGGCCGAGATCACTTTTTTTCTCACATAATGGACAGTTTGAGGCTTTTCCCTTAACTTAAACATGATTTTCATTGTTCAAATAACGGACAGATCAGTGTAAGCCCATTGATCCAGAAAATTATGTGTATAGAAGTATAGATCAACATGCAAAACAAGTTCTTTTGTTTAAATAATGGACAGCTATGGGTATTTATATTACGCGCTTCCCAAATAAGGAAGTATCTTGTCCCTGTTAAAAGGGTAGGTCAGAACTGGTTTAAGTCATTATTGTCGCAACATGGGTCCTATATGGACGATACGGACGGTGAAGGAATATTTCTTATTTACTCTACATTTATTGAACACTCTGATGGCATTCTTAGTGAAATCCAACATAAGGAAAAAAGAAAATTTGTTTCAGATTTCAATGTAAAGAGTTGATTTTTTCCCGATATTATTATTTCTTATTTGGATTATTGCTTTATGGTCATGTAAGTGGACAAACGGCGATTGGTAAAAGAAGAACCGTGCAACACTTATCTTAAATACTGAATGTAAACCATCAACAAGCAAAAAAATCGTATTTTACGCTGTCTCAAGACAAATATAATCTTCATGTGCAAGTGTCTGTGAAATGATTATAAACACAGACGCTATTTGAAAGAAGAAGTCTAAAGTCTTCCATGTAGTTTGTGTTGGATTTAATCTTATGTTGGATTGAATTTGTGAGATTCATATTTTGCATTTGAAGTCAATTAGACCAAGTTATAATAAATACTCAGGAAAGATCGAGTATTTGCTTCGAAGGGCATGCTATTACTTGCGTCTGTCATTTTGATGTGGTTGTCGAATTATTTGTCATTTTAATAAATGACAAGTTTTTTAGTTTTATTGCAATTCTTGAAATCGGTTGTTCCAAGTGAATAATCTGGAATTTGGAGTATTTATGAACACGAGACCATATTCTAATTAATACAGAGTCAAACAATAGGAAAACGCAGTTAATATTCTTAGACTCTAAGTAAATCTCTACCACCCCCTAATCACTACCCTTTCTATTTGAAATGACCGCCCCATCCCTACCCCACCAACAGGTGAAACATGAAGAAAACTGTCCATAATTTTAATAATAATGGACAGTTGTGTCAACTTATTGGACAGTTTCCATAAACTTATTGGACTGTTACTTTTTAAGCTATATGTTGTATGAAAAGAACAAAAGATTACATCACAATCATGATTTAATAAATCTTATTATATCCATTTCTAAAGTTTATTTTAGTTATTATTTTGGTTGTTAACAAAATGTCCGGAATTTTCAATATAACAATTTTCGAATGCAGGAAAAATGACCTTTTCTAGTATAGTTTTGGCAAAATTGAAGAAAACTTTAAATTTCACACTACAATTACAATCTGGTTTTGTCTATGTGCGCATCATATTATAAATAATCAACTTATGTGATTATTTTGAAAAGGCAAATTATTTTAATGTATATAGATGAAATATTTCATTAAAATCCGTTTGGAGAAAGTTCAAGTAAAAAATCACGTGTTAAGAACCTTCAAAAATGTGTCGAATAGCTACATTTAAGTAAAATCTAGTCTCTGCTATCATGTAGAATTAGTTAAACTTGTAATTTGTAAGACTCTTGACTTTTATTACAAGCTCAATAATTAAGTCATTTCTAGTTCGTTTCGATAAAATATATATAAGATTATCTAACTGACACGATGCACGTTACCCGGTAAACGATTAACGATACACGGTACACAAAACACGATTGACTAATTTTTGTGTCATTCATCGTGCGAATCGTGTGCGCTCAACGTGTGAATCGTGTCCGTTCATCGTGTGATTCTTGTACGTGTGTTTGGGAATGTTGAACGTTTCCATCGCGCCTATACGAAAAAGTTCAATCTGACTAAAGGCGTATTCTACTAACCAGATTCCCCCTAAATAGCCTGATTCCGTCTAAGCTTAGTATATTAGCATTATATGAGAGTCCTAGGCGGAATCAGCCTGGTATATGGCTCGAAATATTTAAATGAGATTAGAAGGATTCCGTCTAGTAGGCGGATTCATCCTAGTAAAAACAAGGCATAATCAGTCTAGTTAAACTAGGCTGAATCCGCCCAGTAAAATCCGCCTATGCTCATATATATATTTAGAGCCATACGCCAGGCTGAATCTGCCTAGTGGTCTTCTGCTCCCCTGGTTGATACTCAAATCTTATCTTGACTCCGCCCCGAAATTTTGACACTGCTGGGTGTGCTCATCCAGCTGCACCAGATTGGGGGCATTGCAGCACTGCTGCTGCGTTTAGAGGTTGGGGTGATATCTTCAAAATCTTCTTCATTCTCCAGAAAGAAATCTTGGTACCGATCCATCATATTTCTTTCGGATGTCATATCTTTATTTATATTAATCTGTTGCACACCTCTCTTTAAGGTGTCTTTATCCCCCACTTTCCTGTGGGACGACTTGTCTACTAGCGAATACGTATGCCATTCTTGTATTTACCCTATGCTCAATAGGAATGCCGTCCATTTGCATCTGGCCGTCGGGGTTGCCGTTGGGGTTGGGATCCTATGTAGGATTTCCCCCTTAAATCCCATCTCAGATGCTCACCAAAAAAAGGGGATTGAAGGTGCACGTAGTGCTTCTAGCAGAGATGGTGAAGACCCACCCCGCGACCGGAGAAAATACTTACATCATCCCTTACTTCCGATCAGCCATGACTACCCTCACCCAATTATCTCAGGCCACCTCGAGGCCAAATTCGATACATCCAAGTACCCCATCGAGCATTTCTCCGGCCGGCATCCCCACCAGCAAGAATAAGGAAGTCCTCAGACTATTCAAGGACGAATGCGTCGGCAAGATCATGACCGATTTCCTGTGGCTCCTGGCCAAGCTGTACGCCTTCAATATTGGATGACGGTCAGGCCACCAAGAAGCGGAAGGAGTCACCAAGAGCGTCATCAAGTGCAGCAACACCTTCGAGAACTACAAGCGATGCCTCAACACCCAGAAAAAGATCCATCGTCCGTTGAGCATCCTCCGAAGTCATCTCCATCAGATCTACGCCGAGGAGATCAACAAGATCGCGCTCTCCGCCAAACACGACAAGCGTCACATCCACCCCGACGGCTTCAGCACACTCGCCCACGGACACTATCGAATCGCCCGCAAATGAGGTAAGACCATCCCCTCTGCACTTATAAGGCTCTGTCGGGTGCGGATGCCTATCCCTCCTCCTCCACACTTTGCAGACTGTCCATCCCTAGGTAAATGAGCAGCATACGATCCCACGGCGTCAGCTCCGCATATAAATAAAATGGGCAAAAGTATACGTACTAGATGAATCCTGCGAGCTTCGTCAGACATAAAAATGGAATGCAGGAATATGCGAAAGAATATCGTCAGAGGATGTATCTCTATGAGAAGCGATGCGAGCTCAAAACCGGCCTCGAGCAGAAGAAGGCTCAAGAACAAGCACTATATATGCAGAAGGTTGAAAAGATGCATAAATTTATCGAGACGTTTCACAGAATTATGCATGTCCTATACACCGGATTTACGTCCAGATCTAAATAAATGAGCAGCATACGAGTGCACGGCATCTTCCCCCATGAGCCCCTCTCGAAAGCCCAGAGATTTTGAGTTTTGCATTCTGAATCACGACGATCGCGATGGCCCTGGGACTCATTAGACATGCTAGCATAAGCGTGGAAGACTCAAAATTTAGTTTGATCCTTACGGCCTACCCCCAAAAAACGAGATCGTCGACTATCTGAGACGTATTGAAGCTTCCTTCGGAAGGTCGGACGCTCGAGGAGGTGATCTTTGGACTATAAATCAATGGATAAATTTGGATCTCACTCGAGGAAGCGCATGCCAATTTGGCGGATGCTTCAGGATCTCGATATGAACGATCATCGCATCACCAGTCTTGGATTGCCGCGGGATACTACGGACGACGTGACGAAGCGCTGGGTCAACATCCAGCTGAAGGATAGCGTGAAAGGCATCGATGACCTAAAGGCATAGCTTGGTGCGACCCAGAAAATTCTTCAGGAAGAGAAGAAACGCTTCGACCGCATTGAGAAATATATAGCCAAGTGCTTGTCCATGGCAAGTGGTAAGCGTGAAGTAGATTTCGATATGCAAGGACATGAGATCTGCAATCTGCAAGAGGGGACCCGGGCAGACGAGCCGGTCTCCAAGGGACGGTATGCTTAAACTGGCAGGAGGCGGTTAGTGCGATGCAAGGAAGGATCAAAGCCATGGATAAAAAAATTGAGAATTACCGAATGCGACACGAATGGCGGTCAGAGCCGTCGCAGAAAGGATCGAGTCTCACCAAGGGTTTGTCCGAATTGATCGTGAATAATTTCAAGGGCATCATCACAACCCTTCTGTCTCTCTTTCGATGGACCGGAAAGATTTCTGGTAGGGGCTTATTGCAGGTCGGATTGCTCGATCCAGTAATGAAAGTTCGCTGAGTAGCCTCTCCACTTTACGCTGGCCTCCTCCACGCCAACCCTAGTCCTCCGCCGCAAACCTCTCACGATGCGAAAGACGTCCCGATCAGTGCGCTGCAGCTCGGGCTGGAAGAAGGATCCCTTGATCTCCTCGTCGTTGAAGTCCTTGAGGTGATATGTTGGTGGTTGCGACGCTAGGGCCTGGAAGATAGTGAAGACTTCCTCCGTCCAACGCTGAGTATATCCCATCTCGAAAGTGCCCTTCTTCTTGATGACTTTATCGCCGACCTCGAACCGCTGCGGCTGCATAGGTGGAAGTTTCCCGTTAAGATTCCAGATGACTTTGGCCTTCGTGCTCTTTCTTGCTGGCGGCGGTGGGATTCATCTTGATGGATCGATGCTTGGTGGTATTATACTGACGGACGTGATCGTCCAAGACGCGGAGGTAGGTGCGCGTAGAATTGGCCGAGAATTACTTGAATATCTCCTTCATGGTACGATCCCAGTGCTCCGCCACGCTCGATTTCTCTTCATTTTCGGTGGAGCAGAAATCGACGTCGTGCTTCCGGAGCATCTCACGATTATAAAATTCCGTGCCCTTATCGGTCCATAGCTTTTTGGGCTCGAATTCCTTGAAGATGGTCTGATAGGCATCTCGCATTGTCGCACCTTTCATCATACTTGAGCGGCACAAGCCAGCCGTACTTGGAAAAGAAGTCGATGATGCTCAAGAGGTATTGGAAGCCTCTGTTATCGCGGGAGAAGGCGCTTATATCTACGAGATCGGCTGCCCAGGTCTCGTCCACAACCACCTACCACCACGCGACGCTTCTGGAATTTGCATCGGACTGGTTTATGCAGCTCTTCGGCTAGCTCATCCGACCATCTTACTTTTTTCCCTCACGCCTAGCCCAAATCGTGCCTTGGTGCCGATGAAGGGTCTGACGATGCCACGCTTGAAGCTTTCGCGGGCAGTGGGATAAGAATGTCATCGAGGGAGGCTAGCATCGTCTTATCGCAGATCGCATTGCGTGCGACCGTTTCCTCAGCTTGGTGATAGCGGCCTGATCAACTCGATTGATGGGCATCGACCATGGTTTGGGAGTACCATCTGCATTTAAGCACTTTTTGAGGTTGTTTCCAGGGGCGGCCAAATTATGCCATGGAAAGTGCATTTAGAAAGGCATGCGATTCAGCATCTTATTCTAGAGCCCAGCGCCTGACGCTGCAATAAATTAGGACTTCTGGAGCCGCACACGGCACAGGTCCCAATTCTCCGCCGCTGCCCACTTCTGGTCACTTCCTCGCCCAAGCCTTTCGTCGCCGTCTTACTTTTGCATTTCAAGCAGTACATTGCCATTTTATATAGACAAATGGACATTGAAGACCTTACGTACGATGAGCCTAACGCGAGTAGGCAAAACCACTTTTTGCTCCCGCAGCGATCCATCCGAGGTCTGATCATCGGGAAATCGGACTGCAGCAAGACGATTGATTGATTGATCGAATATTGTTTAATGTCTACTCAGCAATATTTCAGCTATACCAAGACGAGAACAAGTTTGTTAATAAATAATCACTTTGGGGTATGGAAAGAGCCATGGGACGGGAAATTCTGACTGCCACTGGATAAGTAGGGTGAAATCGAAAAGGGCGGGGAATTTAGCCTTGTAGCCGATCACCTACGGACCACTCAAAAAGAGCTTGCTACAAGGGTTCTTTAACGTGCAGGAAGCGTGGCATTTCTTCCAACACGTGGACCTGAGTTTACATCCCATCCGAAAGATGGGTTGTGTATTTATTAATCCCGCACAACCACGGAATTTGTTCTATTTCTATATCCCGGGGTTCCCTCAGGGTCAGCCCCGTTTTGGAGGGGACATACCCCGCTAGCCGGAGATACTAGGTCCTATTTCTATATCCCGGGGTTCCCTCGGGTCCTCTGTTAGGAAGACTCATACTCCAAGCTCAGAGGATGCTGCGGGCCTA
Source organism: Modiolus philippinarum (assembly GCA_002080025.1). NCBI lineage: Eukaryota > Metazoa > Mollusca > Bivalvia > Mytilida > Modiolidae > Modiolus > Modiolus philippinarum. The sequence continues at coordinate 156,522 of MJUU01055200.1, read as the reverse complement.
TTCATTAGCCGGGACCGCGCACGGCGGTGCGGCAAGACGACGCTTCTGAATAATATCCTCCTGCGCGACGGATCGCTCGACTACGATCGACTCTAAGTTTTCGGAAAATCAATCCACCAGCCCATTTATCAGCTGCTGAGGCGGGAGCTGTGGAAAGAATTTTCGAAGGACGATATACACGACCTTCTTTCCATCAAGGAGCATTTTCTGCATTCCTTGATTGACGTGGTTGACGTGATGACGTCACCACTCAAACCAAGTGGTATCGATCCCTTCTTCGAGCAGGTAAGCAACGTGCCCGACCCTCGCGACATCGACCCCTTTCGCAAGAATCTCATGGTCTTCGACGACTTGATGCTGAGAATGCAGAGCAAGTGCGAAGATTACTGGGTGCGCGGGCGTCATAATAACGTGGATTGCCTCTACCTTTTCCAAAATTACTTCAAACTCCCACGGCAATCGATCCGGGAGAATGACAACTTCATCTGACATTTCGAGCAGGATGCAAAGAATAACGATTATATCCGCCTGGACCATTGCAGCGATCTCACCCCGGCTCAGTTCGATACCCTATGCAACCGCTCTTCGGCCAAACCTCATGGATTTATAACCATCAATCTCACGAGCCCCAGGACGACCGGAAAGTATCGGTGCAATCTTGATGAGTTCTATCTGGTATAAGATAAAGAACGAATCATTTGCAGAAATTTTTCCTGAAAAATCAGCGGGCCTTGGATCGGGAATTCGAGAATGTTTCCAAAGCTCGAGGACCAACCCCTGAATGTGAGTACCAATGGAAACAAGTGTTTATCTACGACATGTATCCAGGATATAGATGCAGTAGATGCGGTGCCGAAAGGTACGCTAAGCGCATCGCTAATCAGGATTTCGAGGGAAGGTTCCATAATTCCCACTCCCGCCGGAAACCTCGGCCGCTGCCCGGACCCCAGTGCTGCATCTAGACCGTTAGCCGCCATCAATGCACGTACCCATCCATATCGCCAAGCGATAATTGCTAGAGGCATTCGAAGCTATTTCCTAAGTCATGATGCCTGTGTAGAGATCCGATCGCTCACGGCATGGCTTTGCATTGTATTTGCGACGGGATTATAGCCATACCCAAATTTGCCACCTTCTGGTCGGGCGTGAAAGTCCGGATAGTGAGGGAGTACGATAATAAAACCGCGGAGAGGATGGAATACTTCTGCTCCTCCAAATGCTTCGATTCAACGCTTAGCTGCGTTCGATCCAACGCTTAGGGGTGTTCGTTCCAACGCTTAGGGGCGATCGATTCAACGCGTAGAGGCGTTCAATCCAACGCTTAGTGGCGTTCGTTACAACGCTTAGGGGCGTTAGAGATGCTATAAATCAAATGACGTTCATCAAGATCACCGATAAGCAGCGTAAGGCGCTTGCTAGGGACCAGCAGGAGACCAAGCGTAGTATCCAGGCTAACGATATGCAGCGTCGTCTGGATAAGATTCCAAGATATTCAAGTCCATGGTCGAGACGCAAAAGAAGACCGCTTCCCAGATCAACAAAAAGATCGACCCTACCCGCCCCCGTGCCTGCACTTCGAGGACGACGACGACCCACTACCCATCGAGCAAGCACTGACTACTAACCTCGGTCCGCGAGCAACCCACTATCTTCAGCTCAGTATGACTCCCAAAGGCGATCATACCTTTGGATTGCGAGTGGAAGACGGTGCCATCATGATCGGGAGTCTGTCCGTCACTTTCGACGGCAAGCGCTATAGGGGTACCCCCAGCCTATGGAAGCTCATGGTCATTCCGAGCATTTCGAGGTTGACGACCTGAATACTTATAGCGATATCCTACGAGCATTGAGTGCCATGTACCAAGGCAATTCTGAACTATTGCAGACCCAGAAGGCTAGCAAAAGCAAGAAATGGAAGGAGATCGTCTCGTACCTCTATAAGCAAGATACGTATGGGAGCGGGTGAGGACCGTCTTTCTTCCCAAATGTGTCGACCAGTTGCTGGATCATCTCGATCTTTGCTCCGCCGCCTGCCAGGCTGGGAATAAGGGGATGCGCAACGAAATCGTGGCAAGCCTCGATGCGATGATGAAATCCAACCATATCAGCAGAGAGCAGTACGAGAAGCTGCATCGAAAGCCCCTTTAAATAAATTTATGATGCCTTTAGTAGTGAATCACGGTTATCGCCGGAGATATGCAGTCGGGGGAGAGGACTTTTCGACACCATTGCTTGTCTGGCCGGACGAGTATTGGCCTCTTCCGCCGCGAAGACTTTTGGAAGCAAGGCCCCGCTGCAGAAGGTCCGCCTCAATTATCTCATCTCGCATGACGGCATCGCAACCATCCACGACTTCGTCCAGCGCTATATATATAAATATATATGATGGATGATATGCTTACTATCACCGAAGGACTGACTTTCGACGAAAGTCTCTAGGAGTATCAGGTTCACGAATACGAACCTCATGCCGGGGCTCAGCTAAATAACAGCGGTGCGGAGATCCGCATCAATATTAAGACCCAGGATCTCTTCCTCCATCCCGCCGAGAGCTATCTCTTGATCGAAAGCCGAATCCCGAAGAACGATGAGACCGCCTACGCTGACGCTTATCTTGTATCGCTCGTCCATAATGGTGCCATGTATCTCTTTCGTAGCATCAGCTACCGACTCTCTGGCCAGCAGATTGAGCACCTCAATGACCCCGGCATCGCAACTACCATTGTGGGGATGCTGACATACCCCGACGACTTCTCAAAATCGCAAGGCCTCAACCAGCTATGGTTCAAGGATTCCACGGAAGAGGCTGATGACGTCTTCGACCACTGCCGATTGCAAAATATCCAAATGGCCCTCAATGCCGATCGCTACCTCGCCTTAGATTTCAATACTGGCTTCACCCAATGCAGGGTCGCTACGCTAGAGTCTATAAGGAGGTGGACGAATTCCGTAAGATATTCTACCGCTCGGAAAGTCTGCTGAGCAATGGTGGTGTCAACCCCTCCGACTTCATCGATCTCTATCCCCTATTCGTCATTGACGTGAGTCATCAGTCCGAGCGGTTGAAAGAGTCGACCGTGGATATCCAGATCCGAGGCGACTTCGAGCGCAAAGTCCCTGCCAATACCCAAGCCTTCGCCTTAGTCATCTCCGATCGAATCCTCCAGTTTGAATCCAATGGCCAGAAGATGAGCGTCGTCTCCTGAGGAGAATTAGATGTATGTACGCTTCATTTTGCGGAAAATCAGCAACAATACCGAACCCAAGCATGGGTATTCCCTTAATCGTCTGTGGGGATGATAGCCAGATCTTGACCAGCTTCAACCCACTCCTCCAACTGCGCGATGAAAATCCTACGAGATTGCCCTCGTGAAGCTGGAGATGTACTACACGTCCCCCATATCCATGCCGGAAATAATTCCTTCCGCTACTCCCAGGACGATTGCTCCCACAGGTTTTCCATCACCCTGAGCACTGGTTCCTACGGCATCTACGATGAGATCCAACGGCAACTGTGGCTCAGCAAACACAAAGCCAAGATCCTTCTCTATGCCAACCGCGCGAATCTGAGAGCACACTTACCCTTGCCAGAAGCTTCCAATTGGATTTCGATTTGCCCAATAGCCTAAATGCGGTGCTTGGATTCGATCGTCGGACATATATTTACGACTGGAGCACAAACGGATTCGTTGAGGGTGAGCATATCGTCGATATCATCAGCATCAAAAGTATCCCTGTGAAAAAGGATATCATCCACGGCAGTTACGTCAATGGTACACAGCAGTCAACCATCTAAAGCTTTTTTTCCCAGGGTGGATCCGGGGATGAAGATCATCCAGACCCCCAAAAATCTGGTCTACCTACTGGTGACCCTGAGTACCATCGACCGCATGCAAACCTACCTGACCGATCAAGACGGTTGCCCCATCGATCTGCGAATGGAGCATCTCACAATCCGCTTCCATCTGCATGAGTTATAAATAAATGGATTATCAAAAGTACGGTCTCAACTTGACAAAGGGTCATTCAGAAAAGATCCAGCACGCGGCAAAGAAGGAATGCCCCGTGAGAGTCCGATTCTGCAAACCAACCTATCAGGCGGGCATGAGATGCTACTCAGTCAATGATAGATCCAGTGCATCACCAATCTCTTGCAGAGTGGTAAGGTTGGTATGGTCTTGGAGATGAGCCCGAAGCAGGTGACGTATAACGTAAAGGAAGGTGGATTTTTCCACATGCTTGCAGGTATCGCCTCCTATGCTAGCTAAAACCCACTTTCCTGCTTTGGGTGTAGGTGCCTTGATTGGTTTGGGTAATGCAGCCATCCAAAAAGCTGTGGGATCCGGATTATATCTCAAGAAAGGTGGAAAAGTATGCTCCGTCAAACCCCAGGGTCGTGGTCTGCATCTCAACCCATGTACTTTGCCCAATATTTACGGCGATGGATTGTACTTGAAGAGTAGAAGTCGACTCTACGATGGTAGTGGAATGATTTTTAGTCCCAATAGCCCCTTCAAGAGTATCCCCCTGCTAGGAATACTCCTATAAATAAATGGACGAAGTAGATGCCAATAATATTGCTTGCATGGAAGAGGAGCTCATCTAAGAAATCCAGAGATATGAGCATGCATTGAAGATCAATAACCGACTGGATAAGTTCGTTTCCATTGCCCTGGGTAGATTCTCCGTTGACAGTCTATTGCTGACCAGTGGTACGATGGGGTCTGCTCTGTGTGGGTTCTGTGGCATCCATTCCCCTGGGTTCCCTCGCCTGCTTATGTGCCACTGGAAGTATGGTCCTGTCCTTGATCTCACGCCAAGTCGCAAAGAGGAAAACGAAGCATTGAGATACCATGCGATTAGCCAAAACCTAGGTCCCAGCTGGCAAGTGAAGACGGTGCTCCTGCAGTCTGCCTAAAAGGTTCACGTACAGATATGTTACCCAAAACTTGAAGTCATCCCTCCAGAAGTTTTACGGTCGACATCACCATCTTGTGGACCGCTATTAGATATCTGTTTCCCAGATGACAACAGATCTTTCCCTTTAAAAGCTTAATTGTTGTTTTTTCTACCGGATTTCACTTACTACCGGATTTGACATGTTCAACACCGCGGGTGTCTTATAAGAAGCAGGAGATGCTTACTCTACCGGTGCCCCTGATCTCATCCATGGTTTTTTATTGGGTCTGTTTCGTTTATCTTTGTTTGTGTGTGTGTCTTCATTTTTCTTATCTGTGCCGAACTCGTGTTGTGTTTTTCCTAAGTATTAGACTGCTGAAAGATTCTGCGCAATTCTCCGCTAACTATTTCCTAAGTCTTTGACTACAGAAAGATTCTCCGCAATTCTTTACAAACTTTTTCCTAAGTATTGGAATTCCGAAAGATTCTCCGCAATCTTTTTCCTAAGTAGGAGACTACTGAAAGATTCTCCGCAATTCTCCACAAACTTTTTACTAAGTATTCGACTACTGAAAGATTCTCCGCAAACTATTTCCTAAGTCTTTGACTACTGAAAGATTCTCCGCAATTATCCGCAAACTTTTTCTTATGTATGAGACTACATTGTACTTAAAGATTTTTTGCAATTCACCGCAAACATTTTCCTAAGCATAGACTTCTGAAAGATTTTCCTTACTTTTCCGCAACTTTTATCCCAAGTATTAGACTACTGAAATATTCTGCGCAATTCTCCATCTTTTCCCTAAGTATTAGAGTACCGAAAGATTGTCCACAATTCTCCGCCAACTTTTTCTAAGCATAGACTACTGAAAGATGGTCCACAATTCTCCGCAGATTTTTTTCCTAAGTATTAGACCACTGACAGATTTTGCGCAATTCTCCGCAAACTACGTCCTTAGTAGAAGACTAGGGAAAGATTCTCAGCATTTTCAGCAAACCTTTTCCAAAGCATAGACTACTGAAAGATTCTCCGCAATTTTCCGCAATTTTTTTCCAAGTATTAGACTACTGAGAGATTTTGCTCAATTCTCCGCGATATTTTTTCTAAGTATTAGAGTACTGAAAGATTGTCCGCAATTCTCCGCCAACTTTTCCTAAGCATAGACTACTGAAAGATGACCACAATTCTCCGCCATTTTTCCAAAGTATTAGTCTACTAAAAGATTCTGCGCAATTCTCCGCAGACTTTTTCCTAAGTATTAGACCATTGAAAGATCCTGTGCAATTCTTTGCAAACTACGTCCTTAGTAGAAGTCTACGGAAAGATTCTCTGCAAACTTTTTCCTAAGTATTAGACTACTGAAAGATTTTCCGCAATCTACACAAAGTTTTTCTTTAATAACAAACTGCATGGGATTGTCTGCAATTCACCATAAAGCTTTTCCTAAGTATTCTACTACTGAAAGATTCTTCGCCATTCTCTATTGAGAAACCTTTGTACTAGACTGTATGGGAGATTTTCCGCAATTCTTTGCATAATTTTGTCCTACTATATCCAACTTGCCAAGAGTCTGCAGTTCTACGCATTTTTACTCTTAAAAATTCTGCACTTGACATTTTCATAATCTCTTACATGAAGGAATAGCCAGAAATGATGGGTATTTCGACAGAGAAACTCCATATCTCGACGAGACACCAGTTTTCTCAATTTTTGTGACTCTTGCTTGCCATCGATTACAACTTTATGAATTCATAATAACAGATTTTACAATTTGATATTACAGATTTCAAAATTTGATATAACGAGTCGGAAATTTGTGACTTCAGTTTTTTTTCAATTTGTTCTCACAATTTCAAAAATTCGTTAAAACAATTTTCTTTAGAATTTGTTATAACGAATTGAATTCGTTATAACAATTTCAACAATCTGTTATAACGAATTCAAAAATTGGTTATAACAAATTAAATTCGTTATAACAAATTCCATAATTCGTTATAACGGATAAAAATTTTTTGATAGGTCCTATATGGACTGCCGTAAAATTTCCTATTCTCAACTATTTCTTCGAAATTCTATAAAACTTATCATTCCTTGGGCAATTTCCAAATCACACAACTGTAACAGCATCTGACCAAACATTTGTAACAGTAACATTTGTAACATTTGTAACATTTGTAAACAGTAACTTCGGTATTTAGTTATTTGTACTGTTTACAATCGTTTCTAACTATGAAAAAAGACAATATCAATATATTTGTCTTCAAAGTATCAGTAATAATATCTGTTGCAACTATTCAGGATCAGTTTTGTATGGGATAGAGAAAGGGAATGTTTGGGTACCCATAAAACGGTTTAACCTTACCATAAGCTCTTGCTGGTGCCGGTACCACGTTCGGCTATCTCGAGTTCTTATCGTTGCCCATGTTTGTCTTTTGTGATTTTTGTTTTTCTCGTCCAGTTCCTTGGTAGATTGTGGCATGTGATTGGATGCGCATTGTAAGTGTTTCCTGTTATCTTCTCTTCATAAAATATGTTTAAACAAAAATACCAAAGGCACAAAGTTGATACTAAGTTTTGAACATTTCGGGAAACAAACAAACCTATATTTTGCTGTGATTAGTCAAAACAATAACTACCCGTAAGAATCTGAGACAACTGGAGTTAAGAAGAAGCTTTTGACTGGCGATTTAATAAAGAGCCCATGCAAGACATTTAGCGTGTATTTTGCATATAAGTTTTATCTGAATAATTTCGAACAAATTATTTTACATAACTTATAGATGTAAACGATTCAAGTGTTCGTTTTAACATAACTTTTCAACAAAAGTAACCCATTTTCTACATTATAATCCATATTCATCTACATATTTTGATTGACATGTAGTGTGCTTTCTACCCAAAGCTTAAATCCTAATTGTGCAGGTTCCTATGAAGTGACAACACCCATACTCTGATCAAATACTTTTTAGTTGAAATACCTTTGTGTGAATAGTTTATAAAAAGTAGATAGCAATGCCATCTTCTTTTCTTTAAAAATCTATGTCTATCAAATCAATATATTTTCAATAAGAAAAAAAAATGAACACCATACTGATCGTCCACTTACCTTAAACCATGGTACTAAAGTCTGAAACCGTTTATCAGTATTACCCTAATAGAAAATGTTCTTTACCTAATTTTGCAAATATGCTTTAACTAAGTATATCACGTTCACTTAGTATTCTCAAAGCTTGTCATTTTTCACTCCACTCATTCTTGATCTCAAATATTAGTTGTTCTGATATAAAGGGTGAAATTGTGTTTTTGACGTAAAGTGTCTTTATCTTGACGAATAAAATGAAGCAGGATTGGTCTTGTCTTGTATCCGTTCATGCCAAGTCTATATAGGCATGATTTTACTTTTACCTGTAACCATCTTCCAAAGTTGAGTTGAGTCTATGTACCTTCCCTAAACGTTCTCAAATCCAGATTTAGGAGGATGATATACTATGAACGATAAAAAGACTTTTTGGTAGAATCTTTTCTTTTTGAAAAGTACAATATCAAAATTTACAAAATTTTGTTTAAAAGCTGAGGAGTATCTACCTCGTGTATATAGATAACAAAATACCGAAGTTACTGTTAATTTATGTTCTGCATATGCGCATTTCGACAACTTATGTCTCATTAGTGCAGATAAAACAAAAAAAAAATTGGAAGTCAAATCACCAAAAACAGATAAAAACTGATAGAGAACAAATAACCAAAAGGATCTAAATAGAAAAGCCAAAGTTCAGCTAAGGACAGAGCTATGCATGACGGAGATACTCCTCAGTTTTAAACAAAACTTTGTAAAATTTAGATATTGCAAGGTTCATTAAAATTGGTTTTCGGGTCAGCACCGAAGTACTGACTACTGGGTTGGTAAATACCCTTGGGGACTAACAGTCCACCAGCGGAGGCATCTGCCCAGTTTTAATAAATGACATAATACCGAAGTAACCGTTGATTTATTTTCTGGATATGCGCATTTCGACAATTTATGTTTCATCAGTGCAGTTAAAACTAAAAAATTTGGAAGTCCAATCACAAAAAACGGGTAAAAACTGATAGAGATTAGATTTACTGTATCAAAAATGACAGTGTACTTATGCTTTGGATCAGATCAACTCGATCAACTCGACCTTGCTTTTTTATCCCGATCAACGTCATAAAATTCATTGATCGAGCTAACTCGCGACGTCTACTCGACCTTTACCCGATTTAACACGACCAACACTCGACCAGTCTCGATCTTTTACGATTCACGTACGACTTATGCTCGACCCCCATTCGACCAACTAGACTGTGTCAGATTGAGCCAGATCATAACCCGATTTGTGTTTGACTAACTAGACCTGGTCGGAAGAAGATCGTGAAATGGTCGAATGTGATCGGATTTTGCCCTGTTAGTACGTTTGTACATTTGGGGATAAAACAACGGCATAAGAATACCGAAGGAACAAAGAACAAGATTACAGACAAGGCAAAAGTAAGAACACCAAAAGACAACCACAAAACGCAAACACTACAAATACAACAATAAAAACTAAAGCACTAACAGTGTGAGCTCTCAAAGAGTGACATCGGGTGCTCCCGAAGGGTAAGCATATTCTACTCTGTATATAGCACCTGTCACACTGTCAGTGGGTCAATCCAGGGTATAGTCACTCAGAATCAGTAATGTCAAATCCGGGAAGACGTAATCCAGCTGAAAATGTCAGTTTTCATTTGTGACACCGACATTTCATATCTATCTATGATGTCGTGGTGCCGATCATGGAATTTCTGAAGGGACGAAAGTAACAACGGCTGAACGTAGCCCTGACCCAGTTGTTTTTGTGACAGTGCTTTAAGCCCTCTGTACGTCACCCTTTAATTCTACTAGTAGCATGTACAATAATAAAATATTGAACAGAGAACAGTTCAGAATGTTGGTAGAGCAGTAAAATTTGTGGGCCATGTGGCTGATTCTTGTTCAAAGAAAGGATGATAACTGTCATAGATCTAAAATAGGAGAGAAGGCGGATCTGACACAGAAGGCGCGTAGTTTGGGTTAGACAATAGTAAATGCTTCAAAGTCATCATTATAGAGGAATGAATGTGAACATTACCGATACATAAAACAGAAGACAAATCATCACATATTATCTGTGGTTACTATATTTACAGTAATTTCCGTGTATAGCTGTAAACCTGCTTTCTGTAGAAAAATCTGATTTTCAGAAAGTGAAAATGGCGAGCGGCTGCCCGTCGGGTACATCATTTGCCCGGTGCAAATCCTAAAAAAAAATTTTTCTTCTTGTACATGTTACAATTGTTCAAAATCGCATTTTTCTGATGTCATTTAGCTTAAATTATATCTTGTGATAAGAATACCAACCTGCTCGGAAGAAACAATATTTTATTCTTGAATTCAAGTATTTAGTGAATCTATTTCTGGAGTGTGCATATTGGGTGCATCTTGGATTCGATTTCAAATTCTGTCAGCATAGCTGGTCGATTGAATCTAAGCTATCTGCACGTCATCCTTTAATTTTACTAGTAGCATGCACAATCTGATATTCTTTTCTACAATCCTGATATAGCCAGGTTGAGCTTTTGTTATTATTTTATGTCCGTTGTTCATGAACTTTGCATTCAAATAAATTCTACCCAGAAACCGCCGAGTCATGATAAACCTCGATTAGTTCAATATGAGAAAACCGTCATGCCCGCATTTAATCAAATATAACCGCCAGCCTACTGGGAATATACAATGTAGTTTTAAATTGGATCTTATTTGAAAACTCATTCAAACATTACCTCTGAAATCCCTAAGCCAATTAGACCAAACTTTTCACGATTGCGAATGGATAGTCTCTTTTCAAAATAGTGTCTGCCATGTCGTCTGCTAATACAAAATCACCGCCAAAGGGGGACATTTTAACATTGTACCAGAAGGATTTTCACTTGACCAATTGCAGCCAAAATTGGTAAAAATTTTCAAAAAAGCATGTATCTTGTCTGCATGCAATCAAAGATGCCCGACAACATGGAACATAATTTACTGATATTCGACCCTATTTAGATATCCATTCAAAGATCTTTTACTCTGAATCTACTTTGTCGATTGGTTAAAATTGAAAACGATAGTGTTTGGCTGGTCCCCACTTGAGATAGTATTCGGCATATTCACATCATAACAAAAATGTCAAACTTGATCACAAAAGTCCTTTAAAAACTGAAGTATGGCCCTACAGAAACGCAGAGGCTCTTGAAAGCCCCATGTTGTGCTATTGGGAAAAGATGTCGTGCTGTCGTGTTTAATCGAGCAAAGGTCTTGAGTGGTCGAGTAAAAGTCGGATACAGGTCGGGAAAAAACGGGTAATGGTCGTGAAGATCTGGTATAGAAACTAGAGGCTCACATGAGCCTGTATCGCTCACCTGGTGACTGGTTTTATTCATTGTCACGAAGAGACCACCCATTCATAACCAAACTTGGTTCCAATTGGCTCAGTAGGTTCAGAGGAGAAGACATTTGAATGCATTTCCCATAGGGTCCCTATATTAAACTATGTTCCACGCTGACTGCCATCTTGGGTGAGGTACGAACGTCAAAATCATAAACTTTGAAGGGGACAAGCCAAGGACTATTGTGACCAAGTTTGGTTGAATTTGGCTTGGTAGTTTCAGAGGAGAAAATCTTTGGATGCATTTCCCATAGGGTCCCTATGTTAAACTATGTTCTCTGCTGGCAGCCACCTTCAATGAGGCATGAACATAAAAATCACAAACTTTCAAGGGGACCACCTAAAGACTATTGTGATCAAGTTTGGTTCCAATTGGCTCAGTAGTTTCAGAGAAGAAGATCTTTGAATACATTTCCAATAGGGTCCTATGTTAAACTATGTTCTGTGCTGACGGCCATCTTGGATGAGGTACGAACATATTTAAAGGGAACCAGCCAAGGACAATTGTATCCAAGTTTGGTTCCTATTGGCTTATAGTGGTTTCAGGAGAAAAGATCTATGAATGTATTCCCATAGGGTCCCTATGTTAAACTATGTTCCCCGCTGGCGGCCATATTGGATGAGGTACAACCACAAAAATCACAAACTTTAAAGGGGACTTCCTGAGGACTATTGTGACAAAATTTGGTCCACATTGGTTCAGTGGTTTCAGAGGAGAAGATCTTTGAATGCATTTCCCGTAAGGTCCTATGTTAAACTATGTTCCCTAGTGGTGGCCATCTTGGATGAGATGCTAATCTGCCGGACATATGTAGAAATTGTAGTCCTGGAAAAGCTCAACACTTTTGTAATTTACATTTAACCTCCATCTCAAACAGTTTTTGAAATAAAAGTAAAAATGTTAAAAAAAATCATGAAAATTCAAAGAAAAAGGGCCATAACGCCTACTTGGGTGAGATTTTCTTCAAAATTGCAGGAAATGTGGATCTTACTATGCTGACTATTTTTGTAATTCAAACTTTACTTCTATCTTCTACCATTTTCAATATATAAGACTAAAAGTAACAAAAAACCCCGAAAATTTTACGGAAAAGGGGCAATAACTCCAAGATGGGTTATCGGATATTTTTCAAAATTGCAGGGCGGGTAGATCTCATCATGCTGATCATTTTTTACTCAGTCAGATTTTTGATATCTGTAACGGTTTTTTTGAGTAATTTGCAATAACGGCAATTTACCCCTATGTTCTATTTTTAGTAACAGCGGCCAAGTCGTTTGGTCTACGGACATAAAAATCACAAACTCAAAAGAACATACCCTGGTGATGATTCAGGCCAAGTTTGGTTAGTATTGGCTCAGCAGTTTCAGAGGAGAAGATCTTTAAATAAAAGTTAACGGACGGACGGACGACGGACGCCGAGTGATGGCAAAAGCTCACATGGCCTTTGGCCAGGTGAGCTAAAAAAGAAAGAATCGTGTTAGTCGAGGAATTATCGAGCACTGATCGAGTTGATCTTGAAGCGACTCGGCATAAATCGAGAGGCAAATGAGTTTAAGTCGGGTAGAAATCGACATGACCGGCTAAAATTTTGAAAACACGATCAAGACCGATCCCTTTTCGACCTCTTCACGGCTACCTCGATCAGACCCCGATTTATTCCCGACCTGTTCTCGACATATAATGCACACGATCTCTTCACGATATTTTTTGACATGTCAAAAATATTCGGGAACCCAGCTCGAGTTCACCAGAGTTAGGAAGATCGCCCCGATTTGGTTAGTAGACCGAACACGGGCATTCAAGATCATTGTCCCGATCGATGAATATTCATGAATATTCATAGATCGAGTTGGGTCGAGTTGCTTTGATCGGCGGTGTAAACCTAGCATTAAGAAAATCCTTCCGTATTTCCATCAACATATCAACATGTCGGTTCTTTACATTTCGTCTTAGTTGACTGCTGAGGTATAAGTTGGAGAAATGATTAAACATTGCATTTTTAAAACTTATCTAGGTAAGCGTTGTAGTCGTAAGTATATTGTTCGTCGTGTTTCATGTTCATTATTTCATATCTTTGCATTTCGTATGCATGTATCAGCAATTTTATAAGGCTTTATTAATGATTGTCACAAAGCATAATCACCGAAATATATATATATATATATATATATATATATATATATGTTAACTATATTTATATATATATAAAAAAACTAATAAAACTACCGAAATTTAGCATAAACTATAATTAAGTAATATCTTTAAATTTGTAAATAAAGTAAAAATCAATGAAATCAATTGTTATTCATATCTTTTTTAGTAGTTCAAGGTATATTTCAGAAAATTATGAAGGTATTTTTCAAAGTCGATGATTCAGCAGTAAAAATAGGTGGCTGTGGATCTTGGCCAGGTGATGAATTGTCCAGTCAAGGTGGTGGATATTGTCAGTTTTGTGGATAATTGCCCTGAGACGGTAGATTCATTGATGACCCTGCTAATGTAAAATTAGAACTATAACTTGTGAGATAATTATTATATATATATTACTATAAGAAACATGTTAAATGACAAATTTCAAGACTCAAAGTTACAAACAACTTGATAATAATCATGCTAAAGAGGCAGCATAGCATAAATTAAAAGAAAACAAAGAAAACTCAAACGAAAAGCAGCACGTGTAACCACTGTTACATTACTATTGAGTATTAGTTCCGTTGTTCAATTTCAACGAATTAAGGATGATCATTCCTCGAGTTTATTATATCAAGGATTTAAAGTTACTATTTCTATCTTTTAGAATATGGATCATACATCATTTTAAGCAAAAAATATTGATAGGTCAATGTGGCCGTTTTTTAGATTTAAATGATTGAAATTTTGGCGGGAAACCGAACTTCTCTAGACTTTTCATTCACTTTGCATTTAGGTAATCAACCTTTGAAATGCAATGATTTCATCAAATTTTGTCAGAAGTCTATTGAAGATGTATACTATCATATTTTGAAAAGAAAATAGGGGGTCAGTGTGCAAAATTTTCTAATGCATAATAATGTATAAAACAAGAGAATCCCGAAAGTCCGAGACAGTTTCAAAAACCTGAGGAGTTTCCATCCTTAATTCAACTATATTTAAAATATACTTTTTGTACTTTATGCTGAGAACCTTCTTTTGATTTCTGATAGGGCAGCGGTGTCTGAAAGTAAACACTAACACGTTTTGATTTATTATTTTAAAAAAATAAATCTGACATGTCTGGTAAATTAATTCAAAATACTTTTGTAATAGATTGCTGCAGCCTTAGATGTGTTCAACACTATAAATATTTTGGTGTATGAAGTTAAATGAATCCAGAAATCAGAGCTTATTACCGGACTGTCCAACACCAACACCAGACTTTTCACTGGCAGTGTGACGGGTGCCACGGATGGAGCAGATCATGTTTACCATTCCGGAGCACCTGATGATACCTCGTGTTGGATATGAATTGCCATGATTTTGAACTTCTGGTTTTGGAATCCCCCCTTTCATAACCTTTGTTTCGGTGTTCGCTTTCCGTTGTATTGTACAATCTGATTATAAATCACACAAAGACTAACACAAATATATAGACCCTTCAGTCTATACTCGTTTAAGGGGGTTCGCTACATAATTTGAAAATAAATAGAATTTCAAATAAATGTGATTTTATATTAGAAAATTAAATACGTAGTAATTTTAGTCAAAAAATGATAGGTTGATGATCTCATTTTTGAGATATATGTGATTCAAAATATGGCAGGAAACTGAACTCGTGAACTCGTCTGAATTTTTCATAGGATGAACCTCAGCAAAATTTTACCATGAATGAATGTGACAGAATAAATACAGTTTATTGATTTTTTAGAGAATGCTCATAAGGATGAATAAAATGAAATTATGCACAAAAAAAAATTAGGGGATCCATGGACAAAAATTATAATTCTTTTAAATGGATAAAACAAAAGGATTTCGAAAATCTGAGAAAATCCCAAAACATGAGCAGCAAACCTCCTTAATTGCATCTAATCAGATGCATTATAAAGGATTGAAGTCTGGGATACACCTATCCACTCATGACTGCAAAGGAGAGTACTGGCAATTAAATAAAAAAAAAACTGGGAAATGTGAAATTTCTGAAGACAGGAATTGTCGAAACGGCCATATACAGAAACTAAGTTAACAGTAAGGTCGATATTGAGTTATTTGTTACCACTGGTCGATGCGTCTGCTGGTGGACAGTTAGTCCCAGAGGGTATTAACCAGCATAGTAGTCAGTACTTCGGTGCTGACCAGAAAGCCGATGTTATTTGAAAGCTTCCAATACCTATTTTTTTGTAAATTGTTGAAAACTATGGAGCTTCCTCCTACAAAGCTCTGTCCTTGGCTGAATTTGGCTTTCCATTTAGATCATAATGATTTTTGTGCTTTATCAGTTTTTATACATCTTTGAGTTTATGGTCATCCAAATGTTTAGATTTTATTTACACTGAAGAGATACAAGTTGTCCAAATGACCACATGCAGAACCAAAAGTCCGTTATTTACAAGTATTTGCTAGCAGTAAATAAGTACCAATAGTAGCGCTGACTGGTTGTCAGGTTTCCTCTGCATAATGATGTAACACGGGACTTTCGAGATAGGAACTCTCGTGTAATGGAAGGCGGAAACGATCAAACCGGATATAAGTAAAAAGGAATACTAGATTTCTAAATCTATTGAATAAATATATACCACATAAAAAACAAACTATTATGAAATTGAAGTGCATTTATAATTTTTCCTATATGACAATTCTTTTACTAAATTTCAATTGACGAAAAAAATTAACCGGAAGCGCTACAAATCGATTAAATATAAATCGCGTTCATTAGCTAGGCTATGGAATAGCCTAGCTATATAGATAGTTCTTTGGGGGATGTGAGGAGTACGCTTGCGCAGTGAGGAGAACGTATGCGCAGAAGACTATTGACCAATAGGAATTTCAGATTCTCGAAAATCAAAATGGCGTCCAGTTTCGTCCTGATAAAACGGGGCGGGGTTTAATTTTTCCGTTTCTTTGTGGAAGTTGAAAAGTATTATTAACATTTACTATAGGTGGTACTGGGAATAGGTTTGGAGAGGATGATGGGATTGGTATTGCAATATCGCTTAGCCAGATTTATAAATATAGATATGATAAAAAGAATAAGAACAGTATTGTATAAATTTAAAACAAGAAGTTAATAAATAAAGATGAGGTAATGTGCAATAATCAATAATATATAAATACTATAAAAGACTTTTCAATTGTGTTAAACAAAGCGTGATTGTAGTTTGTTGAGATACTTAGGCGATGGAGAACGAAAGGTGGAAAGAGATAGAATTGCGTTTTTGCGGAAGAATAGAGAGCTACCGGTGTTTATTTGTGTGTGCTGTAAAAGGTTTATTATTGAATCAATCACATTAAATTAAGCAAGTACTAACTAGGTGCATATTTATTTGTTGTCAACATGTTGTGGTCATAGCATGCTGTGCTAGAAAAACCCCTCAGTTACATTGGTTGTAAGGATTGTCTGTGAAACCTGAAGCCATAGTTGAAGTATTAAATGCTCAGAATTGCTAGAAAGCATTTACACAAATGCACTGCTTCAATACATGTATACATTTTAGTTAATACAGTTTGTCTCTGTTGAGGGATAAAAGATATTAAAAAAAAAAGCAACACCCTAGGAGAATGCAAAAAAAAACCAAACAAAAGCACGAAACTACTTTGAGTTGCTGTTGGCAAAAAATGAGAGGTTTGATCGAATCAGTGACTGCTTTATCACATGTGCAGACAAATAGAAGAAATTACAAAGAAGTACCGAGAAAGGCTTACTTCAAGTATTGATTTGAGTATACAAATACATCATAAGCCACCACACCGGGCCTTGTCAATCAAACACGCAATTTTCTATCCAAGGCTATTCCATTGCCTAGCGTATCGTTTTTATTTCACAAAAAACCATTATCCCATTTATATCATCCACTTATGTTTATAAAGTCCCCTCGTGTTTTCTAGTTGATTAGTGAATTGATGTATAGATTTTTTTACATATAAAAGTAGAATTGTTTTCGGAGTGAACACGATTGAAATTTCCCGTATTGTGTCGCCTCTTTTGTTCTGGAATAGGGTCCGAAAACAACCGGTAGGTATCAAGGAAACAGTTAAATCGTGATAAATGGATACATAGCTGGTTTTCCAACATATATGTGATAAGTAATAAGCCTGGTTTTGATTTGAATTATTTTAAATTACCGAAACGTTCAATTACAAAATATAGCTAAATTATGTCAAAATTAAATTTTGACAATTCTTTTATTATAGTTACTTTTATGGAGAGATATAGACTGCTTAAGGAAGAGGGTGGCACAGGGTTATTTTCGTGCAGCGTGTTTGCCGTTTTTTATTTCACGTGTTGCCGTGCTGAAGGGTCGTTATTTGCCGTGTTTCGTGCAAACCGAAAAAATACATCGTGCAAGCCAATTTCTAATTTTTCGTTCCTCGTATTGTGACAATATATTTCTCGTACTCGCGTGCACGGTACCCCCCTATGCGACCCCCAAGGAATAGCGATATGGACTGACTCATGGAAATTGCCCGATCCGTAGGCCATGAATAGTAATTAGATAGAGCAGGCTTCGTATGCTTTTTATACAAATGAGAAAAACTCTTTATTTAGTGCTGTAATAGTTAACAATTGTATGAGCAATGTCGACCTCAAACTAGCTAAAGGTTGTCTGGATTGCCATGTCAACCTCAAATGGGCCATAAATACCCCACAGGATGTGTGGATTGCAATGTCAACCTGAGTTCGACTATAAATAGAAATAAAAATGCCATGATTTAAGTCAACCAAATTTTAAGTGAAAAAGTAAAAACTGCATTATTTGATAATTTTTCAGTAAATGATTGTTGATTTTGTTTTTAATCGTTAAACATAAATTTACATTAGTTATATGTCTTTTGCAGTGACATAATTGTTTCAAAAAGGGAAAAAGAAACGACATATCAAATAGTACCTGTTTATTTTTCAATTTTCTCCTCAGTTGATTTCTTTCCCAAAAAAAATCTTATAATAAGACAAGCATTAAATTGTGGCATGTGATTGTAGTTCCTGGCCATTGTAGGTGTTTGCTGTTTTCCTGTTTTTGTAAGCATTGACTTTTGAATAGGTTGCTACAAAGATTTATCAACTCTCAAAACGCAATATTCACTTCACTTTCAACTCGGCGACAATTTTTTTTAGGTTGATAAATCCGGGAGCAACCTATATCAAAGTCAATGACTGTATAATATTAACCTCCCAGGAGCTGTTTAAATATTATATTAAGCTGACCTACATGCTTGAGTAATACATGATTGGTTGCGAAGGCATTAGCAAATGAAATTTAAACAAAAGCATCAATCATATGGTGAATATAAATATTAACTTGTCATTTTATTACCATATGTAAATGATTCTGGTGGCGGACTGTTGGTCTGCGAGGAGGGTATCCTCTAGCCCAGTAATCAAATACTTCTACAGGCCTGTAAACTGATATTTTCGAATTTTTTTCAATATTTAGCTCCGATTAAATTCCTTTATATTAGAAATATGTATTACTGATAAAAACGCACACCAAATGCATTAAAAATCAACATTCGGGTCATAAATATTAAAACTGACCTACCTTCTTGTTGCGATGTTTGTATGACGCTAACCTCTTCTTGATTCAACGGATTCACTCTTCCAGTGTTACTATTGGACTTTTTGACACAATATATAATAATGAGAATTATTGTAGCAAGACCCCATAAACCAGCAATTACAGCACCGGATATAATTCCAGCATTTCTGAAATGTTAGAATTAATTAAAGTGAAAACTATAGCAATGCATGCTTAATTGTATAACCTGTGTCACAATATAATATAACTGCTTCCAAGTTCGAGAACAACTTCAAATTAAATAAGAATAAAGAACAAATAAGAAACAGACACGAAAAAGGGTATATGGACAGTAGCAAAGTAGATAAAGGAAAAGGCACAAATATTAAAAGGGAGTATAAATAGAACTAAATAGAATAGAATTAAATAGAATTTATTTTCATAATACAAATAGAAGAACAAATAAAAAAACGAAGAGAATATTTACCTGGTCTTAGAATAGCGCTATTTTTCTTGGTTTGATACCCCCTCCCCCTCAGGATGTATATGTTGCAGTAAACATGTGTAATTAGAGATTACATGTAATAACTAAAATATAGGAATTACATGTAATCCCTGGTACACTTAGTAAATACATGTAATTCCTGAAAACTGTAATTACTAATTTTTAAATGGATTTTTACGCCTTTTTTACTACCGACAAATGCAGTTCGACAAATGGCTAGAATATGAAAAGTATGAATATTTCCAGTTTAAAAATTACTTCGTAGTAACATTTTTAAATTGCTTTGAAAAAGTAATAGGTGAAACTTAGCTTAGTGCTTCGGTTGAACGAATAAAAAAAATAAATAAACTAAAATAATTTGTTTATATAAAATATACTACTCAACAAAAGAAACGATACACAGTTAATCTTAAAAATATTTTTATATTTCGCAATTGGAAGTTTTTATATTAGTGTATTAATGTATTCAACGCCAAAACATATTTGTTTGTTTCATTTTCAAATTAATTCCGAAATCCGGAAGTTTTTCGTGCAATGATCGAATTCGCCATTTTCTGATGGATGATTTAAAATGTTTGACGCCAATAATTGGGGCACTTTATCATGTTAACAATTTGCCATCTTTAAAAATTTAAAACAATGTCTCATTTCGAAGCCCCGTTCAATCCAAAGCCAACGTGGACAATGACTTAGCGCGGTCACACCATCGATCTTGATTTTTTTTCCGCTCGCAATTCAATGCTATGTGAAAGGAAGACAACTGATTGATCTAAAGGAAACATGCTCATCAAATGATAAATCACGTGACAGCAGGTCCCGTAAGACGTCGCAACGTGTAGATCGCTTTACACGCGTTTTACGCTTATGGGTACGGTAATTGAAAACGGAAAATAGACCCTAGGAAATCATAGTCGACATAGCAACAGAAGTGTGATGGCTCTACGGAAATGTGATGGTTTGGTAAAAAACGTGGATATACTCACCACCGTCAGGAAGACGCGTATTGAGTTCAGTAATTTTTGCTCGTCAGGCGAATAATTTTTCTACTGATTTTCTTAAATTTTCGTGTTTTTATTAGAATTTATCATTAAATCCATATTTATATGCATAACCTTTTTATTTTGATGAACGCAAATGGTGTATTTTAACTACATGTATCGATTTAAACTGGCTTGTGTACAAAATAAGTCATTATGAGGGCAAACTATATGCAATTTTCAACACTATATAACAAAGGTCAAAATGTGCCGGAAGAATAATACAAGTAAGCATAGCTGTACAACAAATTGTCTAAATAGTTGATCTAGACATATGTGGTACATTTAAACCCAAAACAATGCCTGAAAACAGTCTTTAGACCAATAAGAGTAAAACCATAGGCTAAGTATTTTTATTCCTACGATGCGAATGAAAACATAATTTTTACTAATGAAGTACAGTATTTTTCTTATATCAACGAATAATTTTTAGTCTGCTTTATTGGTACAAAAGTAGATTTCAATAATAAAAATCAGTAAACGGACACATACTTTTCCTGTCAAGTCGTTAATTTGATCCCTCCAATGGAAATCGAACCCAAAAACATCCTCCAAACTGTTCGTTTTTGTAATGACTTATTCTAATAAAAAATGTATTGTTCAATTTTGGACAAAACAACTTTTTTATATTCATGATATGCAAGAAATGCAGATATGATCATCCAACAAAATTGAACGAACAAAAATATAGGAACGAAATCTTTACACTTATTTTGTACCTTAAAGAAGATGTGTCCTTAAGATCGACACTGATGTCAAACAAGGATGAAAACGCGGATCTCCTCTCTTTGAACTTGGTACCAAAATACATAAATGCCCATACAAACAACAATACTTCGCTGGATCTGCCAAATATTCTACAAAACTTATATAAGCTGTTAACATCTATCTTGACAGCTGTAAAAGAGGGCCTTCAAAAATATTGTGATACTTGCTATACAAGAAGCGATGTGAATGAAATGTGGATACTGAAGAACTCCAAAGAGATCTACTTGACTTCTTAAACTGCAGATCATTATCACATCGGAAACAGCATTAAAACTTTTGACTTCTAAAATTCCTAATGAACAACTAAAATTTCGGCTGAAAGATTTAATTCATAGATGTTTCTCCGATTAGAACGATGATGAAGATATTGATATATTGTTTATAGGAAAAGGAAAAGCTTACTTTGTGAAATATGACTCTGAATCGGAGAAAAAAATATGCGAAGTAGTTATTTAAATGTTTCTAGTCGATAATATATTTTTCAAGTTTGGGGGATTTTCTTTTTCAATGCACTATCGGAATTCCAGTGGGCACAAATTGTACACCTCCTCTAGCCGGTCTGTTTTTCTACTCTTTTGAGGCCGAATTCATCGAAGGGCTTCTTCAAAACAGTGATAACAACAATTCCAGTTCTTCAATTCTAGCTTCCGTTATATACTAGTAGATGATAATTTGTCAATAAACAACCCTCGCTTTTGTGATTTGCTTCATGTGATCTAGCCAGGAGAGCTAAAATTAAGGATACTACAGACATTTCCACATCGGCCTCATTCCTTGACCTTAATCTTGAAATTGATAACAGAGATAGATTACAAACTAAGCTGTATGACAAACGCGATGGCTTCACTTTTCCAAAAGCCAATTTACATTTTACTTGTAGCAACATTCTAACAGCGCCGTCACATGGGGTTTACACCTCCAAACTCATCGCCACTCAAGAGCCCATGTTCGATACAGTGACTTCCTTTTCAGAGCCCGATTGCTCACAAATGGGCTACTTAAACAGGGATATGCTACCCATAACTTAAAGTCACCAATTCAGAAGTTTCAGTCGATTTAACGATCTTTTTGGACCGCTATGAAATATTTTTTCCAGATGATAACAGATCTTTCCCTTTAAAAGCTTCAGATTGTTGTTTCCTCTACCGGATTGGACATGTTCAAAACGGTGGTTGTCTAATAAGAAGCAGGAGATGCTTACTCTACTGGTACACCTGATCTCACCCATGTCTTTATTATGTCAGTGTTGTATCTTTATTTTCCCAATGTTACCATTGTCCTTGGATTATTATTTATCTATTTATTTTAAACATATTTATTGTCAAAAAGATGAAATGGCAAAGGATAAGACACAAGTTCAGAACTTACGAGGTCTTCTCCATTACAATTAGTACTGACAATATATAACAGTGTAAAGACACAATTTGCTAAGAGTTAATTGAATGTAAAATATAACATAGCAGAATGAGAGTTGAGTTGTCGTGGTCAAAAATGGTAACATAGGAATAAGTTTAAATATTTGTCTTATGGTTTCCAATGTGTACTTGGATTATTCGTTTTAGACTGATGGTTCAATATGGCGCTATGGTGGAAATAAACGCCTATTACCGGTTGCGAATGTTCGTTCCAATACTTTCTATAGGACCCAGGGTCTTATTTTGATTCATACCATAATTTCCGGGCAATATGGTTTCATAGTGAAGTAAACATCATTCTGGTTGCATAGGCGCGATCTAATTCTCTCCATACGACCCGTGCGGAAGCTTATATTGATTCATAACGACATTTCCGGTCAATTTGGCGCCATGGTACAAATAAATGCCCACTTCCGATTGCGAATGCGCGCTTCAATTATCTCTATAGGGCCCATGCAGGGTCTTATGTTGATTCATACCATCATTTCAGGTCAATATGGTGTCAAAGTGGAAATATACGTCACTCCCAGTTCACAGGCGAGCTCCAATACCTTCCAACCATACCCCTGTGTAGTATTGCTTCAAATAGGATTACTTCCGGTGAAATCACACATTACTCTCAGCTCAATATACTACTTTTCCCACTTCCGGCTTTACATTATATAAATATATGTCATACAAGTATTTACGCTTCGTAATCCCGCTTTAACACTACGTGTTCCAATGGAAATGCTCCTTGTCTGGCTCCCCGTCAAATATCAATTACAATAAAGCAGTTCATCCAAAACGTTTCTCCCTTACTCGTGTCCGAAGTCTTGACCTCCATATTGAATCTATCCGCTGTTGTAAACACACCATCTCACCAGTTGGCATACCAAATCTTGTTCTGCACAGACGTTCTGGCACACTTCAGAGTGTTTGAAAGCTATAATCTAGCACCAACCTTCATATGGATCCTTTTAACGTAAAAACGAATCTTGTTGAGTAACTTATGATCCATATTTAGAGTTGCACGACTTAGATTCGTCTTAAGCTTTGATCGACATCGTGACTGAATAGTAAAAATCCATCGCTTTCAGAAGAAAACTCATCATTAAAACATACATAAAACCCTTCGCTTCTAGATGAAAAATACTTCGCTTTTGCACAAAAAATCACTCGCATATTTTCATTATATTGGTTGTATTTCGACAAACATAATTTTTTTTTGTACACCAAATGGATACCGGCGGCCTTTTGAATGTTGTTACACATGTGCAAGGTAACATAATTGAATAATAATGTTTGATTTTTAAATTTTTTATTTCATGAAGGACATTTAATATATTTGAACAAAAAATTAAGTTTGAAACGTCAAAAACAAGTTCCAAATATGCCTTACGTAACCGTTTACTAAAAACGTGTGTCTTAATAAGCAAATAGAAATATATTATCGTTAACAAAGCCATTGTGTCCATATAAATTAGAACGATCGTCTTATATTTCCAGCAATGCAATCGATTAATAGGAAAAATTACTATCGGGAAGAGTAAAAATCACTGGACTCGATACGCGTATTTATGGCACGCCAAAGCCACAAAAATGAGATAAAATAGCATTATCTCAGGTAATGCTATCTTATCTGTATTTTTGTGGTTTTGGCGCAGATAAAATATCATTAACTCCTGATAATTAAATATGGGAAAAAAATCAACATAGGTCTCTATGCAATAAAGAGATAAAACATTCTTTCCTGGAGGTAATAGGTAATGAAATTGCTTATCATAACTGGTAATGAACTTGTTTATCTGTTAACAGGTAATGAACTATCTTATGATAGATGTCCGATCCGTATGTAATAATTTATTGTGCCCATTGAAGAACATCCGTCTTAATCTGTTACTTTATGCAATTTCATTCGCTAAGAAAACGATTCCTTGACTACTAGCAACTAAAAGCTTTAAAAATGTGAAAAGTGTACACTTGATACATTCTTTAATATATATTTATTTAATTCCGTAGATTCATTATCACTGTTAACATTCTCACTTATTTTCATCCAAGTGTTCTGTGAGAAACAAAATTTACTTCCTGGTCTCGGACGTCCTTGAATAATAAATAAATAAATAATTAAGGTTTAATTAAAGTTAGCATGGTAAAACTACTATATAAAAACAGACTTTGCTTAGATCCTGCAAGAAATAGACAAAAGT